>NW_021026336.1:358218-392326 GCF_004153795.1 Camellia sinensis
TTTATTTCAATTAACAAAAAAGGTATTTGAAAAAGAAAAATACACTCACCAACCGGAACTTAACGTTAGAATATCAATGGAACCGTAACTTAGACTAGGTGCCGTCGGCCAACACATAATTTTCAATTTCTCTTCTATATTTCACAAAATTTAAAAAAACTCCAGATATATAAAAACTGTTCTGCAGGCTAAATTATTTAAAGGACTACTATCGCTGACGGCTGTGTGAATACACTTCACCAAACATGTATTCTGCTCGTCACCCTAGTCCAAACATCCAATAGCTCATTACGATTTGCACCATCGAGAGAAAAATTGAAACTCAAAAAATCGCTGGTTTTCCGGTTCTCTAATAGAAGTATTGTGGAGTTTGTTTTGCCTTTTTCTTCCGGCCATATTTTTTTAGTAGCAACCACCCAACTAGCACGGCGGTCAGACCAACCCTACTTCAGAGCCCACCCACCATGTTGCGTTCTTCGCTGGAGCCCGCGCCACAGGTGTATCCTCTGAATCACCATAACACCGTGGAACAGAGCACCAAAACCACCGGTTTCTGCCTACCACCACAAACTCACCACCACCAGGAAAACCTAACCCTGGGATGGCGCATTTCCCTTCCCAAGCCCCGACCAAATAATTCTATTCGTTCAAACCACCATGCGATTGATGTTATACTTGGATTCCGACACATCTACGCACCACCGTCTCCTTTCTTATTCGAGTCTAGACATAAAATTTTCATCAAAGTGGGTTAAAAAAGTATGCGAGCTTTTCTTTTCAGATATCTCAAAACACATTTTACCTTCAATAGATTCAATTTTTCAAAGTGAAAACAAATCTTCTCATGTTATGGACGCCACGATCTGTAATGGAGGGTATACAGAGTTTCATGCCTCGTAAATAACAAAAATGGTGCCAAAAACAAGACTCGGAGTTAGACCAAAACCGGACTCTAAAAACCCAGATGTTGTTTTTTTCATATACCCGGACAAATGAGTGAGACCCCCAAGAGATTAGAATTTGCCAGAGGTCATCAGGTTCTATATCTCTAGCTTAATGATCTTGACAGTATTGAACATATCTAACTTTATTAACTAAAATTTCATATTAAAATGCGCTCCAATACTTTCTATGTGTTCGACTCTCACAAATACCAACTTATATCATCACTCGAGATTCATGACACATAGCCAATGTAACACCATCATCTAATACTTAACTATATATTCACCATATCAATGCTCCAGTCTATATTTTTATTTACCATCTTCACCTATTTAATTGATTCTTACCACGTATAATATAATATATTATATCTATCTAGAACACATCTATACATTTTTCAAATGTGATATAGTCCACCTTATAGCGTGAGCAGCTCCCTTATGCACAAGTAGAACACTTCAACATAGCGATGAGAAATTAGATACAAATATTCTGGTATTCTAATTTTGCATAATCTTGTGCAAATATGAAGTACATTAAAAAGATAAATAAAAATTTAAATGAAAAATACATGGTGCAAAAGAAGATATATTTCTTAGCCCAATCTGAGTTAGTAGACAATCCCTCAAAAATAATGAAGATGATCTTAACGAACACAATATAAGGTACAACTAAAACTCATATCACAAATAAAGCATTTCCACACCAGAATGATCCCAAACTTGAAAACGAAACTCTACAAAACATCCAAGAGTAATAAGATTAAACGATAAGGTGCAAAAGATCACAATTGAGCCAGACATCACCATATCAAAGGAAAAAAAAAAAATAAAAATCTTCCATATGCGGAAATTACATGCAATAAATGAGCAACGTAAACAGAACCAGTGCAATACTACCACATAACGCAACTACAAAAAACTAATAAATATATACAGAATATAATATAGAGATAAATAAATAAATAAAATGATCATGGGTTGTAATCTTTGATCGGGTATTGTATGATACTCCGGCAATGAAGCCTCATGCTATTTCGCTCCCAGTTTCGTTCACAGAGTCTTCCAACTTTGCCGCAACCAGATAGTCGTTAACCGACAAGTCTGGGCACAAAAGCCGACAACTTTTGATAGTCTGGTAAGGCTCATTGGCCGCAGAAAATGCTGAGAACAACCATAGTGTTACCAATGGATCCCTCCCTGAGCCATCGAACCGTCTATGATGTGGCCATCTTAGATCTATCGGCAAATTACTGCGAGTCTGTGTTATCCATCCTTGACGTCAGGGATTGAGTTCACCCCCTGTGCCCGTTGAAAAGCTTTTTCTACTTATTGACTTTTATGTATGGGTCAATCCTCAAATATTCAAATGGCGCCTCAGTTGGTACACTGGTGCCTTGGAGGTTTGGCTGGTGGGATCAATCTAAAGGAATGCCCAGATTCTTTTATACAAATGACAGTGTCTCCGGGTGCTGGAATACCGCAGGGAGTGCATGAAGCAGAAAGCTGCTGCTTGCTATGGTTGCCTGCCTGCCTACGCAGCCTAATTTATCACTTCACTGTAGGTGCTATGACTTCAACTTGGCGGCCAGCATCCGCGTTGCGGATGTTTCAATGTTTGTTGGAGATGACGAAACATATGTCGTTTATGCTAACTGAGAGCGGATGTTAAAGCCATTTAGAATTGCGAATAATTCCTGCACTAAAGTGAAGTAAAAGATTGAGCCTAACTTGGGTGCAGGCAAGTAAAAGTAACTGCCGTGACTGGAATTATGCCTAATCCTCTCTTCTTCTCTAACCGTTGGGAGCGAATGCAAACACTGTGTCCCCTAACAATATCCGGATCTATAAAGTCTTCTACACGAGTCCAGAGTGCTGGGGGTAACAGTAATCGTCTGAAACAGTTGAGAAACTACCTGGCAAAAGAAATAAAGCAAAAGAAAACAAAAATCAAGAATCCTGCACAGGCACCTTTACTCAGATATGAACAAGACCACAGTTGTAATTACATAACTGTAGAACTGCACTCAACACTGATTTCTGCACCAAAATTTGATTCCCAAACTTACAACTGATATGGCACATTCCTATAGAGATTTACTCTAAAAGCACATAACCAGTTAAGTGGGAGCCAAACAACCCTATGTATAGGGAGGGTTACCCTGTCTAGTTGTCAGGAATCTAGGGCAGTAAATTATTCAACAAAGTAGTTTCACAGCAATCCTGCATTGTGATGGACAACCTGTCCTAGCTTGATATGTGTCCTCTACAGTTGTTCGATATTGTAATCTAGACCAGTTGGTCAAAAAGGGGCTGCTACCGATCAGCAACCCGTAATATACCTCCTTCACACCTAACATGCGAGAAGTGAAGGAGATCAAACATGGTACAGTGCGTACTAAGATCCAAGGTGTTGTGTTCCGATCGTGGCAGAGCCTGCAACTAGTGCCTTAGCCAGTTTTCCAAGCAAGCCCGGAAACCGTCAGGAATAGCAGATGCTAAACACGTGACTTTAGGCTGCAATGCCAATGCAAATACAAAGAAACACATAAGTGTAATAAAATGTCATATCATGAGTTGATGTCAAATTCTCTAAATCCCCAACAGAAGTCGCCAGAAACTAAGCTTCGCCTTTTCGCGCCCCCTTTCGGAAAGGTCTTGAAAAGAAGGCCTCATTAGTTCGACTCTACCTGCGGTTCTGAAATCTAGTTTCAACGAGTGCAATTGAAACTGATAATCACCAAAGAGTCCAAATCCGGAAATCGTTTGGAAAATGATTTTGAAATCAAAATAATGCTAAAACTGGACTACTTTGCTAGATTAACAGAGTCGCCACCTAAATATTTTATTTTGGAAGAAATTTAGGAAACCCAACTATGCCAAAGCCACGTGTCCGTCACACAAAAAGTTGCCTCAGCTCGGGAAGTTAGTGCGAGAGAAGAAGTCCTGAATGAGCACCCCCTCGCCGATAAAAGATCAGCCTCTACTAATCATGATATTATTTATGTACATTATGTGCTCTTGTTCCTTTATTAAGCTACTTTGCACTATTTGATACGCACAAGCAAGTATAGACTAGTTGCAAGAATAAACAATTCAATTTTTTATGTTGTTTTGCGAACGGATTGAATTGCCCCTCTTCAAGTCGGCTTAAATTTGCAGATTTGCCACTCAATAAAGTGGCTTAAAACATTGAATTTGCCACTAGACATAGTGGACTTAAAACGTACATTCGTTAAAATTATTCTAATTCAAGTAACAAGCTTTCATCCACAGCTTCAATCATTTAGTAAGTAAGCATTTAGCCTCACGACAAGCATGCTAAGTCATGGCACATCACACTCATGCAAGTATGCTAAAGCAGTTGAAAACTCACCTGAGTACTCCAACTAAAAGATTTGAGTTTAGAAAAAATATGCATAGTCCCTAACTATACAAAGATTCTAATGCAACGCATAGCAATATTAATTAATTCGACTACTAATATAGCATATGGATCAATTTGCTAACATGCGTTATTAAACATGTATTCAACGAAGTAATCGAAATGATAATGCAATTTGAATGATGCGCCGAGCCTCGGTGCATGCAAAACAAATAAATGATAAAATGCGAGCATAAGGTATGCAATATTGAAACATGTCCCTAATCTAACCATCAAAAGCGTATAAATAAAAGGAGAAAGACATGGGGTGGAAGACATGACATTATTACATTTTGCTCTCATGAAGAGATTGCCGTAATAAATTAAAGCAAAACTAACTAGCGCAACTAATTAGGGCTAAGCTATTTAGCTAATATTACAAACCAAATGAAATAAATTAGCTAAACTAATTTACATTATACATCACTTGAATGAATTAACGCAGTAAGCTTAACTTAATTAAGTTATAACATAAAGTAAGCAAATTAAGTAATAAAGTCTCTAACTACGTGCCCACTACTCGCCTCGGGGAAATGAAGATGCACATGCCTTGGATACCACCCGAAAAGACCTCCGTGTTTGGCCTCTCGAAAGCCTTCTGTTTGGCAGAATAACACTCCAGATTACCATTTTGCCTCAACCTTACAACATGTCTGCCTGTGTTGCTACAGTGCCAGCTGCGACCACTGGTAGACTGTCGGCTATGAGGGGCCTGTGGCATCTCAATAGTGCATAGCTGGCTACCTACCGGCATGGATGGTGGCCCTGCCAACCACTGAGCCACTGTTGTCACATCACTGCGCAACAGAATGACAAACAGAGCAAAAAGAATGCATATCTCACAAATTTAATGCCACAACCATCCCTCATTTTCATGAACAAATCCAAGTAGTATTGAACTTACCCACAAACCACCAATCCAAGATTATGCAGCTCAATAAAACAAACACAATGAAGACACAACGGATCACGAAGAACCATACCCTTATCATGCCATGATTCAAGGGCAATAGAACCTGGGAAACTTGACAGACTTTCAGTCATTTGAGTATGAAACGGTCCAATTTTTTTGTGTTCAATTAACGCTAATTGAACACACATACACACCAATCGTTATTATCTTGCTCAGATTTTAGTCCCAAGTTATTATTTGCTCATTTTAACTTTACCAACCTTCTTTAATTCCTAATAGTGCCAAAAAGTGAAGTTAAAGTCCTCTACTCAATGGAAAGAGGCTCAAAACACAAGTCCCTTTAGGTATGAAAAAACCTCATACCATGTAATGTAACCCCTAAGGGAATTAAACCATTAAGTATAGAACCTCAAATTTCACACTTAGCAAAACAAATGTCTTTGAAACCACTTTTAAAACAAAATGAAAATCCAAGAAAAAGGAGCGTTGTAGAGATGGCCAGTGCTGAATATGAAAGTGCCATGCAATCAACTCAAACAAGAAGGTGCCTAAAATGTGATCTAAAACAACATTCTTGTGAGACCTTTTACACTGCAACCATGAAAATAAGACTTAACTGACCCAAACAGCAACAAAACAGAGTAAAGCAGTCTAAAACAAAGGCAAAAACTGTGCCTCTGAATTAAAGTACAAGAAAGCTAGAAATGATGCAACATATAGATAACTAGGCTAGCCAAACAAAACAAGGTAAGCGGCGAGGCTAAACTTTCTCCAATTTTGAACTTCAGAAACATGTTTTTGCCACTGAAAATGCTTTGAAATCATGGTTATAAGGGCCCAAAAAAGTTGGTTTGAAAGCTGGAAACAAAGTGCAAAAGCCTTAGAAACAAGGTTAATAAAGAGTGTTAACCCCCCCCTAACCTATAAATGGCTGTAAAACACCAATTTCATCCCATTAAAACAGAATCACAGCTCAAAAATGGCCCAAAAATAGTGGAAAAGATAGAAAACAAGTTATACTTAGAAACAAGTTAAAAAACAATGTTATACCTCTTGAAGCCCAAGTAAACTTTAGGTACTAAATATAAAGTCAAAACCACCTTCAAGAGCTCCAACAAGACCTTAAGACCTTAGCTCAAAGGTGATCAATTTTGGTTAAGGATGTGCCGATCCAAAGAGTGATATAATTAGCCAAGTGTGCACAAAATTACCAGAGAGAGAAGAGAGAGGAGAATTTTTTTTGAGTTTAATAACTCTAACCCAAAACATAACAGAGGGTCTTAATATAGAAACATGAAATCTATACAAGGGAGAATCTAGCCCTCCACGTGTGACAGATGCAAGCATCTGTGCAAACAGCCTCTATAAAATATCCGTAGAAAGAAAACACTAGTGGCCGGCCCGACCACAGTGATGGCTGGCAAGCCACATCAAATGGCTCCGACAGAACAAGAATCCTGGCCAACAACGCTCCATAGATAGTTTGCAGCACCAAAGCTGCAAGAGGAAAGAACCAAGCATGGTCAAAAAATGAGACCAATAATAGAATGTAGGGTTTAAAGGGTTCAAAGCTGTGCGTTCCTATGACTTTATCTCGGCAGCAATCAACTCTCATCGGATTAGCTGCCAAAAGAATATCTAAGTTCTTGACAGCCCGTAAAAAATGGGGATCACATTCTCGTCTACTAATTTATAGACAATCTATATATTAGAGAGGAAAAAAGTGTCCGGTCATACCACTGTGTTTTAATCTGCCAACATTTTGAAATATTTAAATTCCCCCTTCGCCTCTGCCATAGCCTTAGTACGGGTGGTCATGACATAATCTTTTTCGTTTTAAAAGAGGCTTGAAAACAAAAATCTCATGTAGAATTGAGATATTCGTTGTGCGAGAGATTTAACCATTCGAAACTTAGAGCAATGCAGACCTCCATTCAACGAGCAATTCATAAGAACCTATACAAGTAAAAAGCACATAACCTTAGGTAGTATCTAACATAATAAGAATCAATCACAGATGAGATGCAAAAGATGAAAGAAAACTCAGCTTAAACTCCTCCTGCACCATGCTCAAAGAGCGTAAAGGTTAGAAATATAATGCATATATCCTATGATCTAGACTAATGATATGCAAAGTAATGTGTTAGAGATGCTTACTATACTCTAGCCAAGCACAATAAAACCCAACCATGAGAAAATGGCATATCCTAGATGCGATAACTAATGCAAAATCCGCACATAATAGCCATAGGGCTTTGGATACTATCAAGAGACAATGAAATAATCAAAGTACACACTTACATAATTCATCTAAATAATGGTCCAAGCCCAAATTGCAATGGCCTTTTAATCATTATAATTATGATGATTCAGAGTAAGTCCTAAACAGCCAAGAAGCCCAAGAGATACGGTAGGAATAGAAAGTGCAGGTAGAGAGAAGAGAAACTCGCCCCAATCACATTTACAACGACAAATAAGGAATAGGACTAAAGAAGCAATAAAAATAAAACAGCAATAACACCAACATAAAGATAGAGAGATTCGCACCCTCTAACGCATGAAAATGAGTTAAAAACTACCCAAATTCAAGAAAATAATGATGAGGGGAGAGGATTCAGCTATTTCAAGAGGACAAGCCGATATATGACTTCTACATATAAACTAAGTAAAAGGGGGAAAACTCAAAATAATGAGAGAAAGGGATATACATCCTTTTACTCATGAAACGACTTAAAACCACCCATAATCCAATTAAAATAGGTTTTTGAAGAAGAGAATCAAACCCTCCATGATGGAAACCAGCTGGGTTTCAATCCATAAAAATCAAAAAAAAGCATTCGAGCTCGGCCAGAGCCTCTATACAATCTTTTACTAACTACAAAAAAGGAAGAATACATAATGTACTATGTTACCAACAATTCAATCAATAATCAAAAAAAATATCTAAAAACAAAGCAAAGAAAGAAGGTAGAGATAGATTTAAAAGAAATGCAAGAGTAGTGAAATAACCTCTAAGGTTGAGGGGTTGATAGCCTTTCTTTGTACCATAAAACTAAATAACTATTTATGTAATATAAAAAATAATATTTGTAATTATATAATAAATAATAATATTCACATAGGATGGCAAAATTATCCAATCCGATTATATTTGTCACAACTCGATTTTAATTATAGAATAAATAAATAAAAGTTTAGGAGAGTATTGATAAGGTAAGGTAAAGTATATAAATACACAAATCAAAATTATCAAAGTTGAGGTAAAATACGAAACTATATTGTTAAAGAAAAAATGCTTAGTGGTCTGAATGACTCAAATATGTCAAAACGATATTGTTTTATACACAAAACGACGTTATTTTGAGACATTCGAGTCATTCGAACTATGAAAATTCGGACCACCTAATATTGTTGATTATTAAAATAGTAGAATTTCAAGTTAAGAATTCTACGAAACCTACAAAATTAAGACCCATTGCCATTACTTAATGAGTACAGCTATTTAAATGAATAAGAAAATGTTAGAGACACTAAAATGTTCTACCAAATTCCCACATGGGTGTGGGACTCACACCATGTGACTCTTATGTGGGTCCTACACCCTGTAGACACCCCATTTTTGACCTCCCTTAAGACTTAGGTGCCACTGATTGTTTACTTGGTGATGAAAATTGTGCAGTGCAAAGATTCGATTTCTTCAGCAAGAGGAGCTTCAAATCCCAACCTCACACCCCTTTTTGGACCAAAGCCTTTTGACTAAAATGTTTTTTAGACCTTAAAACCCTCTCTTTCAAAATATTAATGAAAAATGATTCTACGATGTTCCGAGGCTCACATTTTGTTAAATGTTGCACTTTTCGGTAAACTAAGCAAGGACAAAGTGTAAATAAATGGAAGAGAGGTGAATTCTTTGAAAAAATCTACAAAACACCTTATTTAGGGGTTTGGAGTTGAAGAAAATGGGAGAGGAGAGAAGAAAACTAGTTGAGGAGAAGTTCGGCATGAATCTGGTTAAACCGAAACTGAGCATTCTTTACTAAAATAAGCATAACTTTTTTCAAACTTGAAATTTTGATGTTAGGCTGCCACCATTGGAAAGAAGACTTCTGGAGCTTCATTTTAGACTCTAGAATGACCTGCAAAAGAGTCCAGATGAAGGAGATATGCCCATTTGAAGTTGGACTTGGAGAACAGATTTTTGTGCCGACCACTGGTGAAGTGTGCCGGCCATTGATGGTCCTTGTCGGCCACCAGTGATCCCTTGCTGGCCACTGGTGTCAAAAATCAAATTTTTTGCAGATTTTTACCTCCAGCTGTTTCCAGATTGCTCTAGCTGTCTATTTGTTGATATTTTTGACCCGAGCTCTTGTATTTCTATATATAGAGGCCATTCTCTATGATTTTAAAGGTTGGAAAAAGTTTGGGAGTCTCTCTCTGTACAAATCCTCTCTCTCTCTTCATTTCTCTCTCTTGAACCTTTGTGCATAAAAGTAGAGATACACTTTTCTTTTGCCTATACATCCTTGACCAAAGTTGGTTATCTTTGGGCTGAGATTCCTTGGGACCTTCATTGAGCTTTAGAAGGTGATTTTAGCTTGGTTTGGTGCCTCATTTGTGCCTAAAGTGTGCTTGGTTTCAAAAGGTATAAGACTCACCTTTAAAACTTGTTTTGCATAACTTGTTTTGCCACCTTTACAAACTATTTTTGGCCCGGTTTTCAACTAGTAAAACCTTTGTTTTTTAGGCTTAAATATGGTGGTTTGAGGCTATTTTGAGTTTGGGGGTGATCCACCCTTCTTGTCTCTTTTCTTGTTAAGCTTTTGTGCTATCTTTTTATCACTTTCAAACCAACTCTTTTGGCCTTTTGACCATTGAAATTCAGAGGTTTTTCAATGGTAAAAACTTTGTTTTGAAATCCAAAATTAGAGGAGTTAGCCTCCCCTCCTTGTGTCTAGCTTTCATGCCTAGTTAGCTTCATATGTTAGCACGTTTTTGTAGCTTACCTTAGCTTATTTTTAGCATGTTTTTGCCTCCGATTTGGGCTGCTTTAGCTCTGTTTTGAGCTGTTTGTGTTGTATGAGTAGTCTTTTGCATGGTTGTAGTGTAACCCTATATTTTAGCTTATTGTCTTAACTAGTTTTGTCTTCATTCTAGCATGTCTTTCAACTAATTTTGGGCTATAAAAACTCTGTGTTTATGGGCTGAAGCTTAGGTCCAAAGGCCATTAAAGGTTGAGGGGTTGATAGCCTTTCTTTGTACCTTGTTTTGGAGGCCTTTGCTCTTGTGTTTCCCGCCCTTGTGTTTCCTACCCTTGCATCATCTTTTTCAGAGCTTTTAAACACCATTTTTCAGAGCTATTTCAGTGGTTAAAAAATTGTTTTTGAAGTCCAAAATTGGAGGGGTTAGCCTCCCCTCCTTGTGTTTTGCTTTCTAGTCTAGCATGCTTCATGTTTTAGCCTATTATTCTAGCTTCTGTTAGCTTAATTTTAGAATGTTTTAAGCTATATTTTGGGCTGTTTTGTATCTGTTTTGGGTTGGTTGTTGCTTTTATCTTTGTATTGCATAGCTGTAGTGTAAATTCATTCACTAGCTCATTGTTTTAGGCCTTTAAACATGAATTGTTTGAGTTGGTTGCATGTTGTAGTGTCATTTTGCATGTAATTTCCGCATATATAGCTCTTTGATGTTCTCATTTATTTTCACTCTTTAAATTTCTTTTGAGAGTTGTTTCAAGTTTGGGATCTTTTAAGCTTGAGATAGAGTTTGTGCTTAATGGTTTTAATCCTCTTTTGAGGGTTTCTACTAACCAATGGCATGAACTCTCTCTTGCCTTACATTATCCCTTGGTTGAAACTTCTTTCTCTCTGGAGGACTCTCACCAATGGACTAAATCAATTAAAGAATGAGTTGGTAACTTAAAATGAGTAAACAAAAGTGATAAGTAAAACTTGAGCAAGATAAGCATGTTGTGTTACATTGTATGTGTTCAAACGGATGTTGTATTGAACACAAGAAAGATTGGAGCATTTCATACTCAAAGTGATGAAATGAGACAATCTCCTTGGTCTCCATTGCCTTTGATCACACATGATAAGGTGGTGGTCTTGAGTCTTGTTTTTGCATACAATGAAATTGTACTCCTTAGATCTTTGGCCATCATGCATTGAAAATGATTAATTGATGGTTTTGGATCCAAGAGCGCCACTCCTTTGATGTTTTGAGATGATAAGGAGGGGTACAGTACAAACATACCCTTGGAAAACCCTCCATTTTTCCTTTTATTTGTGCTCTGTTGCAGTGTGGTGATTCAGAACACCTGTGGCCGGCAGTGGCTCATTGGTGGCCGGCAGTGGTTCACTCTTGGCCGGCAAGGCACATTTTTGGCCGACAGGCCACTGGTGCAATCCTCAGCATTGGTTTGGTAAGGTAGAGCATAAGGTTTTGAAGTGTATTCAACCCTGCAAACAGAGCCTCTCAAGACCAAAACAGAGGGCTTTTTGGGGCGAAAACTGAGTGCATGCATCGTCCACTTCCCAAAACAGAGCTGTGGCAGTGTAGTTTAATCCTTTGCATGATTAGTTAGTGTACTTTTGCTCTAATTAACTAGTTTTCTAATTAGTTAAGTGTTGTAATAATTAGTAAGTAGTTTACTAGTTATTCAATTGGTTTGTAATAATTAGTCTAATTAGTTTAATTAGATTAGTTTAACTAGCTTAGCTTATCTTAGATTAGCTTAGCGTATTCATTCGGACCCTCCTTCGCGAGGGCACAATGTTGTAATAATTGTGCGTCTGTGTGTGCATGTCTTCCAACCCCGTGTCTTTTTTCCTTTTATTTAATCGTTTTCGATGGTTAGATTAGGGACATGTTTTGATTAACATACCTTTATGCTTGCATGTTTGCATCCATTCATTTGTATTGCATGCATCGAGGCTCGACACATCATTCAAACTGCATCGCAATTTCAATATCTTCTTTGGATACGTATTTATCACATGTTGTTCAAATTGATCCATATGCCATATTAGTAGTCAAGCCTATTTTATTGCATTATTGCATGTATTGCATTAGGCGTCTTGTATAGTTAGGATCATTCATATTTCTAACTAGTTTTTGTTTTGGCTTGGAGTACTCGGTAAGCTTTTACGCTTTAGCATACTTGCATGAGTGTGATTGCCAAATTTCCATATTTCGCATGCTTGCCATAAGACTATGTGCTTATTTGCTAAATTGCATGAATACTTGTGGATTAAGGCTTTGTTGCTTAAATTAGAACAATTCATCAAATGTGTGTTTTATGCCCACTTTGCGAAGTGGCAAATCATGTTTTAAGCCCACTTGAGGTGGCAAATCCATGTTTTAGCCCACTTGAGGGTGGCAACTTCAAACCATTTTCGAAAACCAACATGAATTGAATTTATTCCAATTCTTGCAATTTTGGTCTATACTTGCTTGTGTGCATCACATAGTAAAGTTAGCTAATAACCAGAACAAGAGCACATAATGCTTATAAAAGAATATATCATGATTAGTAGATGCCGATCCTTTGATCGGGTAAGCGGGGGTGCTCATTTCAGGACCTTCCCCTCTCGTACCTAACTTCCCGAGCTGAGGCAACTTTGGTGATGACGGACACGTGGCCTTTGGCACAAGTCAGGGTTTCCTAAATTTCCCAAAAATAAAATATTTAGGTGGCGACTTTGTAATCTGGAAAAGCAGTCCAGTTTTAGCAGTATTTGATTCAAAATCGATTTTCCAAAGTGATTTACCGGATTGGACTCTTTGGTGATTATCAGTTTCACATTGCACTTGTGAGACTAGATTCAGAACCGCAGGTAGAGTCCGAACTATGAGGCCTTCTTTTCAAACCCTTTCCGAAAGGCGGGGGTGCGGAAAAAGGCGAGCTCACAATTTCTGGCGACTCTGCTGGAGACTTAGAGAATTTGACTCGAACTCATGATATGTTATTTTATCTACACTTATGTGTTTCTTTGCATTTGCATTTGCATTTGCATTTGCATCGGTGTGCCTAAGTCACAGTGTTAGCCATCTGCTATTCCTGAGCAGTTTTCCGGAAGCTTGCTTGGAAAAGCGTGCCATAAGGCTGACTAGTTGCAGGCTCTGCCACAATGGGAACACAAACCTTGGATCTTGAGTACCACTGTACCATTTGATCCTCCTTCACTTCTCGATGTTAGGTATGAGAGGTATATTAGGTAGTCTTGTTGAGGTATCTTTTTTGACCAATCGACCTAGTTACATATCGAAAGCCATAGAGACTGTTCCAAACTAGGATAGGTTGCCTATCCGAATGCAGGATTGTATGAAACCACTTGTTGTGCATAGTGAAATCCTAGCTCCTGGCGAAACTAGGACAGGGTAACCCTACCCCCTCATAGGGGTGTTTTGGCTCTCACTTAACTGGTATGTGCTTTACAGTGAAACTATATAGGGATGTGCATATCATTTGCCAAGTTGGTATCTATTTTGGGACAGAATTCAGTAGAGAGCACAATCATTCAACTGTGATCACATCTGTTCTAGTGAAATTAGGCTGAGATACTGTATGTTTTCTTTTTTGCAAGGTAGTCCTGGAACCATAGCTTCAGAAGGCTCCAATATCCCCTAGGTACTCTGGACTTGTGTTGATAGACTTTGTCAGGTCAGAATTGGTTCAAAAGCAACCTGTGTTTACCTCACCCCCACCGGTTACAAGATGAAGGAGGTTCAGGCAGAATTCACCAGTATCATTTCTATAACAGTCACCCTTCGATTCACCAGTGTCCAGTTAAGTCCATGAACGATTATCTACTTGCTGCTCAGCATGAGTTCAAAATGCTGATTCTAAATGGCTCAGTATTCTCCAGCTAGTGTGGAAGAACAGATACAGCACCTGCAACAGACAATTGAGGCACTACAGTAGGACGCAGTCCGTCAAGCTAAAGTCACGGTTCGTCAGGCCGAAGTGATAACCCGGCTACAACAACAACAGCCACAGCCGGGCACAGCTTCTGCATTTCATACACCTCCTACGAGTAACCCGACACCCGGAGCCACTACCCATACTGCTATTGTCAAAGAGACTCAAGGTAATCCGGCGGGGCCAATCCCAGCACAGTCCTCTAAAGCTCTTGTTTATCAAACTGAAGCTCTGTTTGAATTTGAGATTGACCCAACTGCACTTAAGGTCAATAAACTGGAGAAGTTATTCAAACGAGCACAAAGAGTGAACTCTACATAGAGGATGGGCACACTGAATCGACAGTTACCTTATTGGAGCAGTTCAAGATGCCGCATATTGACCGCTTTGATGGCTCTAAAGACCCAATGGTGCACCTCCGCCTGTTTTCTGATATCCTAAGGCCAATGGGCTTGACCCCAGCCCAGAAGTTATCTCTCTTCAGCCGAACCATGTCTAGGATAGCCGTAATCTAGTATTCTAAATTGTATGATGGATACACTCGAGCCCCAATCATCTCAAACCCGCGAACCCACTACTTCTGAGCTGATGAGAATGATTAAAGATCTTTAAAGAACTGTAGCAGATCTGGCCTTTGGGATATTGGCTCCGTTATCGACCACATCGCATTCCAGAAATTTCATGCCAAAAGGCTCTCCAATCTTGAAGCAAGCTGCAATTGAAAATGGCCAACCTAAAGCCATCCCAAGTCTAGGCAATGACATGTCGACAATAACTAGGCTCCGCTCTGATATAGTGATCTAATCCCTTAGCAAAGTGGAGGCAAGTGGTAAGAACAAGGTAGGGGCAGGCATTGGTCCCTATGAACACCTTCTGTGGGCTATTAAGGCTTTGAAGGCTGAAGGACTGAACAAACAGCAAGTGCTTGCAGTTGTTGCAAAGAATGTGGATGACGTTTTTTTCACTCAGGATGAGATCATTCTAAATTAAGGGGCAAGCCGGGAGAAGGGCTGTCGTACCAAAAACACCCCTTTCAGCTTCAATCCTACACTCGGAAGAGATCATCAAACCCAATCAGCACCTGCCAACCCCTTCGTCGGTACATCCAACATAACTCCACAAACCTCGAAGCACCAACCCCGAGGCCAGAGGATCTTCGCCCCGCTTTACATGACCTTGTCCAAAGCTCTTCAAATCCTTATAGGACTAGGCCATCTCAAACCCTTTGAGCCTTGGCTTCTTCCGGATCCCCTTCTAGCTAAGCATAATGCAGCCAAGTACTGTGCCTTCTATCAACAAACTAGCCATGACACTGACAGTTGTTTTCGTCTTCGCCATGAAATACAAGATCTGATTGATAAAGAGGTTATCGTCGCACCAGGTTCTACAAAGTCTATCGGCACGGGATCAATGAATTTAGGGGATAATGTGACTATGTGATCGGGGGATGAACCACCTGCTGATGGCACTCATTTTACTCCAGATATGGCGGATGGCACGCATTGTTTTGAGCAATGTGCAAATGTTGTTTATTGTACTTTCTGACTTGGGTATTGTGTCAGCTCTGTTGTGTTGTTTTGAGTCAGTTCTATTGTGTTATATTGAGTCTGTCTTGTTGTATCGAGTCAGTCCTGTTGTGCTAGAGTCGGGTGATTTCAGGGGTGTTACCTCGGACATCACTATCTTGTTTTGTGTTTGTCATTTACACTCCTATCTTTTTGTGTCTGTTTCTGCCATTGAGCGAGTTGTGCCAAAAGATTTGAATGAAACGGTAGTGATTTTCACCTACTTTTATGTGCCTTTAAATCATTGCATTGACCTAAGTTTTTCAAAACTTTTCTAACAGTGTGATGAAAACAAAGAGGAAGAAATTCCTCGAGATTTGCAAAAATTTGATCAACTGAGAGAAAGAGAGGCATGCTAAGCCCTTAATGAATAAGCTCATGTTTGTTAATGTGAGTACTGAGAAGGATCCTGGCTTGATTTAGATTGGTTCTACATTGTCTTTAGAAGAACCTGAGCGACTAGTCGCTTTATTAAAAGATTTCAAAAAATATTTTGCATGGTTCTACAAAGACATACCTGGAATTGATCTCGAGATTGTATAGCATAGGATCGCTCTCATGCCTCGAGACTCAACCCCTTTTGCTTTCGAACCTTGAACCTTGACTCAGAATGTTCAAGCAAGCAATCACAATACGAGGTTTGTATGATCGGATCGGAAGCAACCCTTGAACTAGGGGCAAAAAAGTCAGATCAAGAAGGTCAGATGTCATCAAAGGAAGCTTGCAAAGCTAGATTAGAAGTAGCCCTCGAACTAGGGGCAAAAATGTCAAATGTGCTCAAAGATTCAAAGGATGGGTCATTCCGCAAACCAATGAAGACTGGCAAGAAAGCCAAATCCCATAATTGGAAAGAAGAAAGCTTTTGCTGAAGGACAACCAAGTTCCTATCCACAACACTAGGGGCAAATTTAGACCCGATTGGATGGGCTCTAATATCATCAGCGAACAACAGCCATTCTTCTGGATTCAGATGTCTTCGAGATCTCAAAACCAATCAACATGGATAAGTTAAACTTTTCTATCCTTGAGAGGCTCGTTGGCGTGAAAACCCGGAAGGGCAACCCAGGCAAAAGTAAGAGCAAGAAAAAAAATGAAAAAAACAAAATGAAAAAAATGGAAAAGAAAAAGAAAAAAAAAATAAAAAGAGAAAAAGAGGAAAAGAAAAGAAAAACAGAGCTCGTAAGGTTGAAAACCTGAAAGGGCAGCTTTGGCAAAAGTTAGAACGTAAAAGGAGAGTATTAATACCTGAGTGAACCTTAACCCGGAACTACGTCCGGCTTGATTCCCATATTTAGGATACGTAGGCAACTTCATTCTGAAGTTCGGCCCCAATCCTTTTCAGCCTGCTTTGCTCATCCATGTTGATTGCCTTATCCTTGCTCAACTCGACTATCCTATCCATGTGCGAATTGGCTCACCTTCGTTCAAACTCAGTTGTCCTATTCTGTTAGAAATATTCAGCTGCAAGATGATTCAAAGTTCAGATCTGAGGTTGTGCATCTCAAGAGTAGATTCTGTGTTGGTCGAGCAGTGGCCATTTGCAAAAACAGTTTTTGAGAATTTTTAATGAGGTTGATTAATTCTCTCGAAAATTATTCCATTTTTTCAAAACTGGACAATTTCTTGAACCCAAAAAAGAAAAAATTTCAATGCTCATAACCTGACTTGCATGATTTCAAATCAGAAAATCGAACAAGTATGTTAATCTAACTCTCATGTTGGTCAAAATTGTTTTAGCAGAAAGCCAAAAACAAAAAATGGTCAAAATGATGAACTAGGGGCACAGTTGAGTCAGGTTTTCTATCTTTTTCCCGTTGTTAACATTCTTGCCAGAAAAGCCACCATACTTGCTGGAAAGGCACCATATTCGCCAGAATGGGCACAACTAAAGTTAGCAACAGAGGGCCAAGCGTTTTCTCATCCTCCAAACAGTAAGGTATCAAGCCAAGTGCGAAGCACAAACTGGAATGTATCAAGGTATTCCACTCTCTCATCTGGACAGGTCTGATTACATCCGAACTGACCAAGGGCATCATCAACTGATGTTAGCTGCAGATCTGCTGCACATCCAGTCGCACCACAACTCCTCTGTGGGACAGCTCACTAGTTGTGAGTGAAAGAAAGAGAATTTAGCAGAATACCAAGGGCAAGAGCCCACGTCTTTCTTCTTATCCATCAACCACCCAGCAGAGGGATGAAAAAATAAGAAAAATTAAAGAATAGAGAGACGTGCGCTGAGAGAAAAAGTGAGAAAACGGTTTTTCAAAGGAAAGAGATTGAGTGCCAGAGTGATGTGAGAATCACAAATGAGAAAAGGTGGGAAACAATACTTGGAGAAACTGGCTCCTCGTAAACTGAGAGGTCTCCCGCCATTAGAACACATTCGAGTGTTGTATTTGTTGTTTTTGTTTGTCTCGATTCTTGTTTTGAGTCGTTTCGAGTGTCAATAGATGTGTTTAGGTTGTTTTATCTTTATTTTTCTTTGATTGAGTCGTTTTAACTGTGGTCAGTCGTAGGCTCAATACCCAGTTAAGAACTCATTTCTCAATTTCAATTTCAAATTCAAAAATAAATCGTTTTGCTCTTAAAGTGCTGTGTTGTTCTCCACATATGTACAAAATGGGATTTCTTTCTTTCATAAACTGCAAGGCTCAACCCAGGTCATGTGAGAACAATAGAACAAGAACCTAGCTGAAGCTACATGGGTTCCGGACTGAAAAGCAAAAGAAAATAGGGAAAATCGAAGCATCTGAGTTTGTTTTACCTTTAGAAAATTCTAAGATAGCATTCCGGATGCACCTACTCAGGCCTTGTCAATGCTCCGAAGTATGAGTGTGCCTCTACCTCAAGCTCAAGCTTAAGCTTGCTTCAAGCTAGAATGGCCATTAGAAGTGCTCTCCCTGAGTACCAGTCCCTGTCAGAGGCATCTTGGCTGTGTTTACAATGAGTTCCTAAGAGACCAGCTAGGACGGTGGAAACTAGAGTTCGAATGGCGATGCCTAGAACATAAAGGTTTGGAATTTTCGAGACTAGAGTCTGGTTTGAATACCCAGGGGTGTATCCTCGGCTTGAAATCTGTATGGCAGTCCCATAGATTGAGATAGCATGTATGGGCCTCAATTCTGGATACTGAACCAACCTAGTCTGTCACCCTGTTGGAGAATAGGGAGAGTTGTGAATGTGATCATGAAGAAAAGTGGCATCCAAAGTGTTCTACGTGAAGAACCCTTGTCAGCATTTCAAGGCCTTTGAACTGTGAGTTGAAGGTAAGAATTCGAAGAACACAAGGTAAGAGTTCAAAGAACACAAGGGGAGATCCCTGTCAGAGTAGCGCGGTTCATCACCACTCACCCCGTGAGGTGCTTTTTAAAGCGCCGCTTTATTTGTTTATTGCATTCCTTAAGCATCATGCACTACATTGCGCTTAACATGTATCATATCATCGCACTTACTGTATTTATTTGCATCTTGTGTTATCTTGTATCATTTATCTTTTTACGCTGAGCAGCATTTAGGATTGTTGTCCTCCGGGACTTTCTTAGGTTGCGTCGAACGCGCTCCCGATTGGCTTGTTTTCGGACCTCTTCTCACGATTTCAGCATGGTTAGAGTGTTTCTTTCCTCGCACAATTTCAACGTGTTTGGAATTTATCTCAGGTTGCATGGAACACGCCCCTAAGTAGTTGTTTTCGAACCTCTTCTCACGATTTCAGCGTGGTTAGAGCGTTCTTTTCCTCACACAATTTCAGCATGTTTGAAATATATCTCAAGATGCGTGGAACGCACTCTTGATTGGTTTTCTTTCGACCTCTTCTTATAATTTCAGCGTGATTAGAGTATCCCTTTCCTCACACGATTTCAGCGTGTTTGGAATTTATCTCAGGTTGCGTGGAACGTGCTCCTGATTGGTTTGTTTTAGGACCTCTTCTCACGATTTCAACATGATTAGAGTGCTCCTTTCCTCACATGATTTCAGCGTGTTTGGAATTTATCTCAGGTTGCGTGGAATGCGCCCCTGAGTGGTTGTTTTCTTAGGACCTCTTCTCATGATTTCAGCGTGGTTAGAGTGCTCCTTTCCTCACACGATTTCAACGTGTTTGGAATTTATCTCAGGTTGCGTGGAACGCGGCCCTGAGTGGTTGTTTTCGGACCTCTTCTCATGATTTCAGCGTGGTTAGAGTGCTCCTTTCCTCACACGATTTCAATGTGTTTGGAATTTATCTCAGGTTGCGTGGAACGCGCCCCTGAGTGGTTGTTTTCGGACCTCTTCTCATGATTTCAGCGTGGTTCGAATGCTCCTTTCCTTACACGATTTCAGTGTGTTTTAAATTTATCTCAGGTTGCATGGAACGCGCCCCTGAGTAGTTGTCTTAGGACCTTTTCTCACGATTCCAGTATGGTTAGAGTGTTCTTTTCCTCACATGATTTCGGCGTGTTTGGGATTTGTTTTTCCTTCTCTCACGATTCCAGCGTGGTTAGAGTATGTCACCCTTTTGCATCTACTGCACTATCTGTTACGTCCATTACATCATACCATTTTATCGCCTGCATCCTTTCCATGTTAAGCTTAGTTTGGCATGTACCCATACTTTTCACGTTAAAGCATGGTTCTGTGATAATGTGTACGCGCCTGTTCCACTAAAAGAATTGTGGTCTGAGGGTTTCGACACCTTTTTTGTGTTAAACGTGGTCCATTTTGTGTCCATACATTTTCTAGGTAAAATGTGGTTTGGCCTGCGCCTTATTCACTGCATCCATTGCATCGTAGTTTATTTTGTTGCATTCAGCATTTAGGATCACAACCTTTCCTCAGCAGATCATTCCTCACTTATATCATGCCACCCAATTACTTGTATTCTTTCTGCGAAACACATAGTTCTGCATGTGCATACGCCTATTTCACTAAGAGAATTGTGGTTTGAGGGTTCCGGCATCTTTTCTATGTTAAACGTATTTTGCATCTCCATCCCTTTATGATATTTGTGTGGTTTTGCATTGCTTGTGGTTTGATTATTTCATTGCATTGTATATCATTTACACTGTTTTTGTCATATTGTATATCATTTTGCATTCTGCCCCTAAACTACGCTGCTTTGATTCCTTGCAAAGGGATACGTAGGCAACCTTTGGGTTCAACCAACTACATCTGCATTTTATTTGTTTGTCCAAGTCTTCAGCCTTGTCAAAAATGGGTCGTCTCTGGGCTTTGATATTCACTCACGTCATTTCAGGACTCCGAGCTCTGTCAAAGAGGGGCAACTGTAGACATCCCCTTTTTTACCACCCTTAAGACTTGGGTGCCACTGATTGTTTACTTGGTGATGAAAGTTGTACTGAAATGTTCGATTTCTTTAACAAGAGGAGCTTCAAATCACAACCTCACACCCCTTTTTGGACCAAAGCCTTTTGACTAAAATGTTTTTTAGTCCTTCAAACCCTCTCTTTCAAAATATTTTTGAAAAATGATTCTACGATGTTCCGAGGCTCACATTTTGTTAAATGTTGCGCTTTTCGGTAAACTGAGCAAGGACAAAGTAAAAATAAATGGAAGAGATGTGAACTCTTTGAAAAAAATCTTCAAAACACCTTATTTAGGGGTTTGGAGTTGAAGAAAATGGGAGAGGAGAGAAGAAAACTAGTTGATGCGAAGTTCAACATGAATCCGGTTAAACCGAAACTGAGCAGTCTTCCCTAAAATGAGAATAACTTTTTTCACACTTAGAATTTTGATGTGAAGCTGCCACCATTGGAAAGAAGACTTCTAGGGCTTCATTTTAGACTCAAGAATAACCTGCAAAAAAGTCCAGATGAAGGAGATATGCACATTTGAAATTGGACCTGGAGAGCAGATTTTTTTACTGGCCACTGGTGAAGTGTGCGGCCATGGATGATGTGGTGTCGACCATTGATGGTCCTTGCCGGCCACAAATGAACCTTTTCGGCCACCAATGATCCCCTGCTGGCCACTGGTGTCAAAAATCAGATTTTTTGCAGATTTTTACCTCTAGTTGTTTCCAGATTGCTCCAGCTATCCATTTGTTGATATTTTTGACCTGAGCTCTTGTATTTCTACATATAGAGGCCATTCTATATGGTTTTAAAGGTTGGAAAAAGTTTGGGAGCCTCTCTTTCTACAAATCCTCTTTCAATAATTGTCTCTCTCTCTACATTTCTTTTTCTCTTGAACCTTTGTGCATACAAGCAGAGATACACTTCTCATTTGCCTATACATCCTTGACCAAAGTTAGTTATCTTTGGGCTGAGATTCCTTGGGACCTTCTTTGAGCATTAGAAGGTGATTTTAGCTTGATTTGGTGCCTCATTTGTGCCTAAAGTGTGCTTGGCTTCAAGAGATATAAGACTCACCTTTAAAACTTGTTTTGCATAACTTGTTTTGTCACCTTTGCAAACTGTTTTAGGCCTGGTTTTCAACTACAAAAACCTCTATTTTTAAGGCTTAAAAATAGTGGTTTGAGGCTATTTTGAGTTTGGGGATGGTCCATCATTCTTGTCTCTTTGCTTGTTAAGTTTTTGTGCCATATTTTCATCACTTTCAAACCAACTCTTTTGGCCTTTTAACCACTGAAATTCAGAGGTTTTTCAGTGGTAAAAACTTTGCTTTGAGGTCCAAAATTAGAGGGATTAGCCTCCCCTCCTTGTGTCTAGCTTTCATGCCTATTTAGCTTCATATGTTAGCATGTTTTTGTAGTTTAACTTAGCTTATTTTCAGCGTGTTTTTGCCTCTGATTTGGGCTGCTTTAGCTCTGTTTTGAGCTGTTTGTGTTGTATGAGTAGTCTTTTGCATGGTTGTAGTGTAACCCCATGTTTTAGCTTATTGTCTCAGCTAGTTTTGTCTTCATTCTAGCATGTCTTTCAACTGATTTTAGGCTATAAAAACTCTATGTTTATGGGCTGAAGCTTGGGTCTAAAGGCCATTGAAGGTTGAGGGGTTGATAGCCTTTCTTTGTACCTTGTTTTTGAGGCCTTTGCTCTTGTGTTTCCCGCCCTTGTGTTTCCCACCCTTGCATCATCTTTTTTAGAGCTTTTAAACACTATTTTTCAAAGCTATTTCAGTGGCTACAAACATGTTTTGAAGTCCAAAATTAGAGGGGTTAGCCTCCGCTCCTTGTGTCTTGCTTACTAGTCTAGCATGCTTCATGTTTTAACCAATTATTCTAGCTTCTGTTAGCATAATTTCAGAATGTTGTAAGCTATATTTTTGGCTGTTTTGCATCTGTTTTGGGCTGGTTGTTGCTTTTATCTTTGTATTGCATAGCTGTAGTGTAAATTCCTTCACTAGCTCATTGTTTTAGGCCTTTAAACATGAGTTGTTTGAGTTGGTTGCATGTTCTAGTGTCATTTTGCATGTAATTTCAGCATATATAGCTCTTTCATGTTCTCATTTATTTCACTCTTTAAATTGCTTTTGAGAGTTATTTCAAATTTGGGATCTTTTAAGCTTGAGATAGAGTTTGTGCTTAATGGTTTTAATCCTCTTTTGAGGGTTTCTACTAACCAACGACATGAACTCTCTCTTGCCTTACATTATCCCTTGGTTGAAACTTCTTTCTCTCTAGAGGACTCTCACCAATGGACTAAATCAATTAAAGAATGAGTTGGTAACTTAAAATGAGTAAACAAAAGTGATAAATAAAACTTGAGCAAGATAAGCATGTTGTGTTGCATTGCATGTGTTCAATCGGACGTTATATTGAACACAAGGAAGATTGGAGCATTTCATACTCAAAGTGATGAAATGAGCCAATCTCCTTGGTCTCTATTGCCTTTGATCACACATGATAAGGTGGTGGTCTTGAGTCTTGTTTTTGCATACAATGAAATTGTACTCCTTGGATCTTTGGCCATCATGCACTGAAAATGCTTAATTGATGGTTTTGGATCCAAGAGCGCCACTCCTTTGATGTTTTGAGAAGATAAGGAGGAGTACAGTACAAACATACCCTTGGAAAACCCTCACTTTTTCCTCTGTTTGTGCTCTGCTGCAGTGTGGTGATTCAAAACACCAGTGGCCAGTAGTGGCTCATTGGTGGCTGGCAGTGGTTCACTCTTGGCCGGCAAGGTACATTTTTGGTCGGCAGGGGGCTGGCAGGCCACTGATGCAATCCTCAACATTGGTTTGGTAAGGTGGAGCAGAAGGTTTTGAAATGTATTCAACCCTGCAAACAGAGCCTCTCAAGAACAAAACGGAGGGCTTTTCGGGGCGAAAATCGAGTGCATGCATCCTCCATTTCCCGAAGCAGAGCTGTGGCAGTGTAGTTTAATCCTTTGCATGATTAGTTAGTGTACTTTTGCTCTAATTAACTAGTTTGCTAAGTAGTTAAGTGTTGTAATAATTAATAAGTAGTTTACTAGTTATTCGATTGGTTTGTAATAATTAGTCTAATTAGTTTAATTAGATTAGTTTAACTAGCTTAGTTTATCTTAGATTAGCTTAGCGTATTCATTCAGACCCTCCTTCACGAGGGCACAATGTTGTAATAAGTGCGTGTGTGTGTGTGCATGTCTTCCAACCCCGCGTTTTTCTCCCTTTTATTTAATCGCTTTTGATGGTTAGATTAGGGACATATTTTGATTAGCATACATTTATGCTTGCATGTTTGCATCCATTCATTTGTCTTGCATGCACCGAGGCTCGACGCATCATTCAAACTGCATCGCAATTTCAATATCTTCTTTGAATACGTGTTTATCACATGTTATTCAAATTAATCCATATGCCATATTAGTAGCCGAGCCTATTTTATTGCATGTGTTGCATTAGGCATCTTGTATAGTTAGGATCATGCATATTTCTAACTAGTTTTTGTTTTGGCTTGGAATACTCGGTAAGCTTTTACGTTTTTGCATACTTGCATGAGTGTGATTGCTATATTGCCATGTTTCGCATGCTTGCCATGAGCCTATGTGCTTATTTTCTAAATTGCATGAATGTCCGTGGATGAAGGCTTTGTTACTTGAATTGGAACATTTCATCAAATGTGTGTTTTATGCCTACTTTGCGAAGTGGCAAATCATGTGTTTAAGTCCACTTGATGTGGCAAATCTGCATTTTAACCCACTTGAGAGTGGCAACTTCAAACCATTTTCGAAAACAAACGTGAATTGAATTTGTTCCAATTCTTGCGATTTTAGTCTATACTTGTTTGTTCCCATCACATAGTAAAGTTAGCTAATAACCAGAACAAGAGTACATAATGTTTATAAAAGAACATATCATGATTAGTAGAGGCCAATCCTTTGATCAGGCAAGTGGAGGTTCTCATTCCAGGATCTTCCCCTCTCGTACCTAAGTTCCCGAGCAGAGGCAACTTTGGTGATGATGGACACGTGGCCTTTGGCACGAGTCAAGATTTCCTAAATTTCTCAAAAACAAAATATTTAGGTGGCGACTCTGTAATATGGCAAAACAATCTTGTTTTGGCATTATTTGATTCAAAATCGATTTTTCAAAATGATTTGTCGGATTGGACTCTTTGGTGTTTATCAGTTTCACATTACACTTGTGAGACTAGATTCAGAACTGCAGGTAGAGTCCGAACTGTTAGGCCTTCTCTCTCTCTCTCTCTCTCTCTCTCTCTCTCTCTCTCTCTCTCTCTCTCATCTCATTATAAGTCAAAATAAGAGTGATGTATTAAGGAATATAGCACCACTCTTTTAAGATCTTATCACATCAGTTATAAGTGTATTGGACACAATAATTTAAAAGACAAAAAATCTATAATTAATGAATACAAAAATAAATAAATAATTTGCATACGGAATATCCCTGCCCCTCTAAGGCCATCATTTTCGGTCCAAATGTATACATCCTCTAATCAAGTCATCCACATGTTAAAACTCTTTGTATGACCCATTTGGTGTCAACTGCCCACTAGTGTCTGGAAAAAATAGACATATCATATAGTTGCTGTGTTGGATTCAATTTAGAAACATTGAACTCAAAGATTATTGGACCGATTTGTTAATTATATAGTATGTATAACAATTTAACAGCTATTTTGAGATCACACTTTATCTTATATAAATATCAATTGGCAGCTACTCTATATAATATAACCATGAAATGCATGTCATTTCCTCAAATTACCTTTGTCAACTCATGTATTTTCTTGGCAACTTCAAACCGTTGTGTTCACAAATACTAAATACGAACCCAAAAAAAAATAATAATAAAAATAAGGTCATGTACACAGATTTTTTTGAAGTGTATACTATATGAAGTTATGATATTTGTTAGGTTGATTATCATAAATGTTATAATTAAATCCTTTTCAGTAATAATTATAAAAAAAAAAAAAAAAATCATGACCAAAACACTACATAAAATATAACAAAATTTTTTGGATTATAGCCAAAATAATAATCAAATAGGCCATAAATAATATCAAAATGAGTTATAAATTATATCACAATGAATCATAACTAACACTACAATAAATGGTCTATATCATAGAATTTTTCTAAAATAACAGATTTAATTTAACGGTGCGTATCACTTAAGTAAATCTTGATCACAAGGTGTATTTTTTTTTATTTTTGTATTCACCCAAAAAAAAAAGTGTATTTTTTGCATGCCATGCCTTAATTTTGTGCACTTAATCCGTGTGTTTGGTTTCAGTTTTTTGAAAAATGAGTTTTTTTTTTTCATTTTTTGTTTTTGTTTTTAGTGAATAGTTTTAAAATTTTAAGCAATTTGTTTACTTTTTTAAATGCATCTTACTTAAATGTATCTAAATAGTAAAGTATTTGTGAAAAAATATTTTAAAAAATAAATATATACACAAAAATACGAAAAATGTACTGAATTTTTTATATTTTTTGTATTTTTGGTATTTAGTGAATTTTTTTAAAGATTTTTTTCACAAATATTATACTTTTTAAGTGTATTTATATTAGGTGTGTCTAAATTTTTTTTAAAAAAAAATTCTTAAAATATTTTAAAAAAATCAGTGAAAACAAAAAATTACAGAAAACAAAATAGTAGAATTTTCTGAAAAGTAAATTCTGAAAACTGAAGACAAACAGAGTGAATATTTTTGTTATTTTTCAATAGCAAGTTTTGAATTCTTAGATTAATGGAGAACGGGGAACAAAATTGAATTTTCAAATTTTTTTTTTTTTTATTTAACTGAGAACGAATCTTAGGTAAGGTCTTTTAAACCCTCCTTAGAGTACAAATTTAAGATTCGTGTAATTACCTTTGAGCCTCCCATATCGGGTAAAATAAGATATTAAGATTCTAAGACTTCATTTTTTATTTGATTAATTGAATTTGTTTACTTTTGATGGGGTTATGTTATTTTTGCAAATAATTATTAAAAGTGAAAATCTAAGTGCCACACACACTTATATTTAAGAAGTCTATGTTAAGTAGGAAAAGATTGATGTTTCCCTACCATTATAGGGTTATTTGTTGGGTTTGTTGTTGGGCTTTTATGTCTTCCCCTATTATGGGCTCTTTGTTTGATTGTTAGGTTTTTATAGTTATTGAACTATGCAATATGACAATATATATGTGATATTTAAAATCGACTATATAGAGAAAATTTTATGGGTGAGACACTGGTTTATTTTTGTTAGGTAGTTGAGGTAAAGAATGATGCACTTCATGGGTGTGGAATTTTTTTTATTTATTTATCGAGAGTACCATATAAGCAATGTTATATGATATTTTAAAGTATTTAATAATTTTTTCAAACTATAATTGTTTAGATTTAATTCTTCCCATATTGGTAAATAATTTATTAACAATTTTTTCTCTAAAAAAAATTAAAAATTAAAAAAAAATAGAGGAAAAAAAGATAAACACGGGATTGAATTTGAATATAATTGTGAGGGGGCCATTGCAACAAACTCACATGGGTTGGTTATTATTATTTTTCTCATAATTAGTGGTCCGTTTCTCTGACTAAAGGCAAATATTCAGTCCAATCCAGCTTTCCAATATTCTTTTGTTTTCTTTTTTATGTTTTTATTTTTTTTAATGCTTGCTTTCCAATATTAAAGAAAGGATATGAAAACAGAAATTATGTGAGAAATTTGTCATTTTAATATTAAAAACGCAAATTTAAGACCCCAACACACTCTTAATTAAAAAAGTAAAGCCCACGTAATTAAGTATGTGACAAATAAAAAATTGACACTTGTTATTTCATATCATTGTGATTTTTATTAAGGGTCTCAAACATTTTTCTTAAGAAAAATTGAGGAAGACAATAAAAAGGAAAAAAAAGTTCTTTTCTGAAATATTTTGTAGCTAGATATTCCACCGAGATAGCTTTCAGATCTTGACTCATATCTGATTCATGATCAAGATCTGGTACTGTTAAACAAGTTGTTATACATTAATCAACCACCTCATATCCAAAATATTTTATTTTGTAACGAAGTGGTGGGAATTAAGATACCAAAGCTACCGATTGCGACGATGAATGAATCGTGAAGGTGATTGGTATTGTTTGTTTGGTCGTGATCATTTTATTTTTATTTATTTATTTATTTATATTTTTTTGTTGCTATGTAGAGATTTTCTCCTCCCTACTTGGAGATTTTTTTTTTTTTTTTTCTTATGTAGGGACTCGTATCTTTCCTCCATAGAGGTTCTTATCTCTTTTGGAATCTATTTTATATTTTGATGTACCTTATTGGAAGACTTATTATTAAATGTGTAATATATTAAATCTTGTATTTTTTCATTAAAAAAAATTTATCTTTTATGTACATTCATATTTGCACAAGTTACAAAATAGATAACAAAAATTTTGTAATCATAAATTTCTCATGCATGTAAAAAAGAAATGAATTTTCGACCTTTGTATAGGAAAGTCTGGTAACTTAAATTTATTCATTTAGAATTTTTTAAGTAGATTATTGTGTGGTAAAAATTAATTTATGTAATATAAAGTTTATATAGGGTTAATATAAAGTGTGGTAGAAATTAATTTTTAAATAATTTCTAAGTTAATAAAGATGGTTTGTAGTATTACTCATTTTGCATATATTGGGGTCTTTTGGGAAGCAAAAAAAAAAAAAAAAGTCAATTTTTAACTTTTTACTCATTTTGACTCACACCACCTCCATAATTTTTATCCATAAAAAGATAAAATAGACTAAAAAAAAATTAAAAAATTAATTTTTTATCAATTTTTCAAAACACGACATTGTGTGGATCCTAAGGCCTCGTTTGGGAACAGGCTAATTTAGTAACTTTTTGGCTATTTGGCTAAAAAGGTAGGTAAAAAAAACTTGTATGTTTGGGATGACTTTTTGGCTAATTACGAAAAGATGTGCAAAAAGTAGAGAGAAAAGAGAATCTTTGACTTTTTGGTATGGGTTGTTGGCTTTTTGGCTAATTTAGTAACTTTTTGGCTAATTGACTAAAATAGTCTCTTGCCAAACGAGGCCTAATATTAACATGGTTTGAAGATTTAGGGGTTGTTTGTGATGTCCTAAATAAGTGTACTTTTTGTCTTTTTAGACTAAAAATTTGAGGAAGAAAATATGGATATTTAGATTAACTTTTTGACTTTTTATGGAAAAATGTGTAATAAAAAATTGTAAAAATTAATTTGTAAGAAAAAATTAAAATTGAGAGTTGTGCAGTCGTAATTGTTGACTTTTGATAAATAGTGTTAACTTTTTACTTTTTGAATAACTTTTTAACTTTTTTACAATATGTCAAACTTGACCTTACTATGCACTAAGTACACAAGCCATCATGAACGCACTAATGTTAGGGAGCAACCAAAAGTATTTGATTTGTTTATTTCGTGATATTTTATGTGTGAATTGTTTATTAAAAAAAATTATATTTTTTATAATTATAATCATAATTTTTTAAAATAAATTGTAAAAGTAACTTTGAAACAAATATAGCAAAATAACATACGATTATAACTATTGAATTAATTTAATTATTTTTATAAACAATTTCTATATAAAAATTTATAAAATCAATGTTTCGAAAATAATTAAAATGAAAACTGTTGTAAATTCTATGAACTCAAACTGAATGATCCCCTCTATATTAATGGACCGGAGACAAACTCTGTTGTTACTCAATTTTAGTGATATTACGTTTTTGTACTGATTTAGTGCATATAATTGTCCGACTCACATAAACAACTAATCCAAATCTATCATTTGAATAATTTCACTTTTTTAATGAAGAGTGTGTTGGCTAGTCAGCATAGCTGGTCTGCAATGCCACCTAGGAAGTGATTTATCTCCATAAGGATGGAACCACATTTTGTTTGACCTTCACTTTATGGTATAATAACTTAAATCAATAGTGAAGCCTTTTCATTGGGGCCATGCATCCTCTGTTTAATATTTTCTTATTTTGTAGGGAATTATTTTTTAGTTTTTGGCATTTACAGTCCGGTCCTATTAATTAAATTTATTTACTTATAAATTTTGATTGACAAATAAATTTATTCACTAATATTTATCATCCTTATTCTTATTCATATTGACTCACTCACATAAAAGAATTCACCATCCTCTTCTACATACACAAAAAAAGAGAGACTGATAAATTTATCACTAAAAATAAATCTGAATCTGAAACAAAGGAGGCAGTGGTGATATGATGGTTGTGTAGATCGGTGACGGTGGAGTGTAGATGTATGACGGTAAAGTGAAAATTGACTATAGTATAGATCTAAGACCATTGTGGAGATGGTTAGTAAATAGTACCGGCATCCAAATAACGACGATTGTAATGGTGGGTGGATGATGACGATGATAGCGGTTGTGGGTAGACGGCTGTGGTAACAACAGTGGTGGCGAGTCGATGGCGACAACGACAATAGTGGTAGAAAATGGTAATGTAAAGCTTTTAGAAAAATAATAGAGAGAGAAGCTAAGAGAAATTAAGGGTGGACAACGATGACGGTAGTGATGGTAGGTAGAGACGACGACGTCAGTGATAGTAGATGGGCAGTGGCAATGGTGGTAGACAATGGTGGTATGAAGTTTTTTGAAAAATGGTGAAGAGAGATAGAGATAGACAGAGAAGAGAAGATGAAAGAACTTGATAGGTATAGGTATTGTAGGACTTATTGGTTCATTCAAAAAATTAATAGAACTTAATGTTATTTAACTCTATTTAGTGAGACTAGTTGGTAATTTACCCCTTTATTTTTTTGAACATTCAACCAAAGAGGTTTGTTGGGTCTCAATGGGCCCATTTCAGACTAATAAACCAAATTGCTCATATGATGGGTGTAGACATCCTATTTTTTATTAGCCTTAAGACTTGGGCACTCTATGAAAAGCTCCCGATGAAGAAACCAGAGATCGCTTCAAGCAACAAGTCAGGGATGGAGAGAGTGACAAACATTTTCTACACTTATTTTGGCCAAAAGGTTTTTTGGACCCTCAAACCTACTTTCAAAATGTTTTTAAGGTAACTGGCATATTTTCATTCATTTTGGCCATTCTTAGCAGTATGTTTTTCAAAAATCATTAATCCGCTTTTCGAGAAAAAATATTTTAGAAAGCCAAAATGAATGAGGAAATGAGGAAAATCTTTCAAGAAAACTCACTAGATGAGACCAGGTCGGCCAAACAACTTCCAAACAACACATCAAAAAATTTTGGTCCGTGGACGCATGTCCGGGCATTTTCTGTTTCACCGCACAAAATTCTGAAGAAATATGTTAGGCTACTCTACACTAGCCAAACGAGTCTCATTCGACACAACCTGTTATGATGTTTGCCAAACAGTTTTCTTGTGAGGTGTCCCAAGAATCTTGGAATATGTCATCCGGATCCATGGGATCTAGAGGCATATTCCGAACCCCCAATGCTTATAAAATAACCCTCCCTGCTTATAAAATGACCCCCCCTCCCCTTTTGAGGAATGAGGGTTTCAAAAATTCTAATCAAAATCCCTAATTCTCCATAATTAATCCCTCTAATATTTAATTAATTACAATAATGTTGTATTTGCTTGAGAGAATTGGGAAAGGATTTAGAAATAGAAAGGAAAAAGTTATGTGACATTAGATGAAATGTAGGTATATTTAATTCAAATTTCCCCTACTCTTTTTTTTTCCCTTCCCAAATCCCCCAATTAAACACAGCGTAAGAGAGAGAGTTTGGTGAGAATTTTAGACTACTTTCTACATTCCTTCACTTAGATTACTTAGAGCTAGAAGACCTCTATTGATTAGAAGGAGTTGGAGTAGAGCTTGTTATCAGCTCGGGTTCTATCTCTGCTAGCATAGAGGTAATCCCTATTTCCACTCTTGCATTTCCTTTCTAAATCTATCTCTACCTCTTTCTTTTGACTTTGTTTTTAGATATTTTTGGGATTATTGATTGAATTGTTGGTAACATAGTTGGATTTTCTATTTCTCTCCTTTTTTGTAGTTAGTAAAAGCATGTATAAAGGCTCTGGCCGAGCTCGAAATGCTTTTCTTTTGATTTTATGGATTGAAAACCCAAGCATGCTTTCCTCTATGAGAGGGTTTAGATTCTCTCTTCCAAAACCTATTTTATATGGATTTGGATGTTTTAAGCTCCTTTCCATGAGTAGGAGAATGATAATCTCCTTTCTCTCATTAGAGCCTTTCCCCCTTTTATTAGTTTCAATCATGTAGAAGTCCATATATGGCTTCCTCTTCGAAAATAGACTGAATCTCCCCTCCCATCATTATATTTCATGAATTTTGGTAGTTTTTACTCATTTTCATGTGTTAGAGGGTGAGAATCTCTCTATCTTTGTTGGAGTTTCCTGTTTAATTTTATTGCATTCTTAGAGTCTATTCATTATATTTGTCGTGTATGTGTTGGGACGAGTTCCTCTTCTCTCTACCCTCACTTTCTATCCTCCGTACTCTCTTGCTTCTTGCATGTTTAGACTTAACTCTGACATCATCATAATTATATGATTAAAGGCATGCATTTGGGCTTGGACCATTACTTTCAAATGAATTATGTAGTGTGTACTTTGATTATTTCATATGTCATCTTGATAGTATCCAAAGCCCCTAGGACCCATTATGTGCGGATTTTGCATAAGTTATCGCATCTAGGATCATGCATATTTCTCATAGGTTGCTTTCTATTGTGCTTGGCTAGAGTACTTAGTAAGCATCTCTAACACATTCCTTGCATATCATTTAGTCTAGCATCTAGGATCATGCATTATTTTCTAACCATTTACGCTCTTGACATGGTGCAGAGGAGTATTAAGTGAGTTTCTTTCATCTTTGCATCTCATCTGTGATTGCTTCTTATTATGTCTAGCATACTACCATAAGGTTATGTGCTTATTTACTATATCTCTATGATTGCTCATTGAATGGAGGTTTCATTGCCTAAGTTTGAATGGTTCAAATCTCCTCGCACAACGGATATCTCAATTCTTCATGAGATTTTTGTTTTTCAAACTCTTTTCAAAACGACAAAAGATTATGTCATGACCCAAACCCAGTACCTAAAGGCTAGGCACCGCGACAGGACAAAAACATAAATCAATTTCAAAATGTATCAGATTAAAAACACAGTTGTAGACACCCCATTTTTTATGACCCTTCAAAACTTAGATATTCTTGCAAGTACATTCGATGACGAGTCTGATTGCTCGCCGAGCACTCAAATTCTCAGCGGAACACCACAACTTTGAGCCTTTCAAACCCTGCATCTATTTTGTCTCATTTTTTGACCATGCCTTGGTCTTTCCCTCTTGCAGTCTTTGGTGGCCTGCCGGCTATCTATGAAGGCTACTAGCCAGAGCTTTTGGTCTACCGGCCATTGATATGCCTTGCTGGCCACCAGTGTTTTTTACAGATATTTTGTGCTAGTTGTGTCAACTATTTGCACAGATGCTTGCATTTGTCCATACATAGACGGTTGAATCTCCTTGTATAGAATTCATGTTTCTATATATAGGAAGTGCCTCTCTCATGTTTTGAGGTTAGAAGATTTCAAACTCAAAATTTTCTCTCTCTCTCTCTCTAGATTTCTCTCTCTCTCTCTTGCAATTCTCTACACTTTTGCCTACTTACACTACTCTCTTGCCTTTACTTCCTTAACCAAAATTGATCATCTTTGAGCTGAGGTTCTTTGAGGCATTCTTGGAGCTCTGCAAGTTGGTTTTAGCTTGAATTTTTGCTTGAATCACTATTCTCTTCAAGAGGTATAATAGTTGCTTTGTTAGCTTACTTTGCATACTTGTTTTCCTTTCTTTCTTTCTTTTTTTTTATACTGTTTTTGGGCTATAAAAACTCTGTCAAAATGGGCTGAAATTTGTGGTTTGAAGCCATTTTAAGGTAGGGGGTGGTTCACCCTTCTTTGTACCTTGTTTGTAAGG
>NW_021026336.1:394936-471166 GCF_004153795.1 Camellia sinensis
GGAAATTTAGGAAACCCTGACTCTCGTGCCAAAGGCCACGTGTCCGTCATCACCAAAGTTGCCTCGGCTCGAGAACTTAGGTACGAGAGGGGAAGGTCTTGAATTGAGCACCCCCGCTTGCCTGATCAAAGATCGGCCTCTACTAATCATGATATGAGATTTTATAAACATTATGCATTCTTATTCCAGTTATTAAGCTAGCTTTACTATGTGATGCGCACAATCAAGTATAGACTAGTTTGCTCAATTTGGAACAATTCAACTCATGTTTGTTTTGCGAAAATGGTTTGAATTTGCCACCTCAAGTGGGTTTAAAGGTTCGCGGATTTGCCACCAAACATAGTGGGCTTAAAACATGATTTGCCACTCAACAAAGTGGGCTTAAAATGCATATTCGTTGAATCGTTCCAATTCAAACAACAAGCCTTCATCTACAGGCATTCATGCAATTTAGCATTTGAGCACATAGCCTCATGGCAAGCATGCTAATCATGGCAACATTCACACTTATGCAAGTATGGTAAAGCATAAAAACTCATCTAGTACTCCAATCCAAGAAAATATGAGTTAGAAAATAGTGCATGGTTCCTAACTATACAAGATGCCTAATGCGACACATGCAATATGCAATTAATAGGGTCAACTACTAATATGGCATATGGATTGATTTGATAACATGCGATTAAATATGTATTTAAAGAAGTATTGAAATGGCAATGCAGTTTGAATGATACGCCGAGCCTCAGTGCATGTAAGACAAGATGAATGGATGCAAGCATCAGGTATGCTAATTGAAACATGCCTCTAATCTAACCATCAAAAGCGGATAAATAAAAGGGAGAAAAATGTAGGGTTGGAAGGCATACACACACGTACGCACACTTATTACAACATTATGCCCTCGCGAAGGAGGGTCCAAATGAATAAAGTTGACTAACTAGCTAAACTAAGCTAATTATTACAACACATCGAATGAATAACGAGCTCACGCTACGCTAGTTAATTAAAACAATTAATCAATCAACTATCTAAGCTAATTAAATATTACAAAGAAAACTAATTAGATAAATACTTAATTAATTAATTACAAAGCAACTAAGCTAATTAATTACACTAAGAATTAATTAACTATTCTACTTAAATAATTACAACATTAATTATTTAGCTACAACTAACTAACTAATCAATTTAAAGAAATAGTCCTGGGAGGCGAGAGATGCCCAATGCATGCTCCGTTTTCACCCGAAGAAGGCCCACTGTTTTGCTTCCAGTTGCCTTTGTTACACACCCTATGCACTGGTCCTTCTTCTCTAGATTAACTCTACTCTACTTAACAAGATTTCTGCCAAATTTTCATTGGTGGCTAGTACGCCAGAAGTGGTGGCCGGCCAGCCACTAGTGATGCTCCTTTTCTTCCTGCAACAGAGAGCAAATAGGGCAAAGAAGAGGCATTCTCACAGGTTATTTGTAGCATGTATCATCCCTTATCATCAACATAAGCTCAAATGAGTGATACATTTGGCCCTCAAACCATCAATCAAGCAATTTCTATGCATGATGGCTAAGGGACCAATTTGTACAAGTTTAATGAGTACAAAACAAGACTCAAGTGCCATTACCCTATCATGCATGATCAAGGGCAATGGAGACCAAAGACAGTGGCATATTTCATTACTATTGAGTATGAAATGTCCAATTTTCCTTGTGTTCAAATTAACGTCCGATTTGAACACATACAGTGCAACACAAAAAATACTTATCTTGCCACTTTTACTTGTCAATTTTGTTTACACATTTTAGTTACCAACCATCCTGTAATCACATTAAGTCCAAATGGTGAATTAAGTCCTCTAAATGGAAAGAAAGTCCAAACCAAAGGTTGTTTTAGGCATAAAAGAGGCCTCATGCCTTTGGTAATGAACCCCCAAAGGGATTAAACCATTAAGCACAAAACCTCAATTTCATGCTTTAAACAAGCAAATGGTTTGAACCACTTTCAAAGAAAAAATAAAACCAAGAAATGAGGAAGGTTGCAGAGATGATTAAGTGCTGGAAATGAGTGATAAAAGCATAAACAAATGCTATTAACTCAAACAAGAAGGTGTGTAGAGTCTAAAACACCAAGCTTGTGAGGACTATTGCACTACTACCATGCAAAATGAGCCTTAATTGACCCAAACAGCCCAAAACAGAGCTAAAGCAGGCTATTTCAGAGGTAAAAACATGCTGGACTAGAGCAAAGTTAAGCTAGAAAAATATGTTAACATGTGAAGCTAACTAGGCATGCAAACAAGACAAAAGGGGGGAGGTTAACCCCTCCAAATTTGGACTTCAAAATTAGTTTTTTGCCACTTAAAAACCTCTAAACTTTAGTGGTTAAAAGGCCCAAAAAAGTTAGTTTGAAAGTGAGGAACAAAGGCACAAAAACTTTACAAGCAAAGAAGCAAGAAGGGTGGAACACCCCCTAACTGAAAATGGCCTCAAATGCCACAAAAACAGTTGAAAAACGATGGCAAAGTAAGTGTGCACAACAAGTATAAAAGGAGAATGTTATACCTCTTGAAGAGAAGACACAAATGAGGCAATTAATCAAGTCAAGACCACCTTCTAGAGCTTAAAGATGGTCTCAAGTAACCTTAGCCCAAAGATAAGCAACTTTGGTTAAGGGTTGATAGGCAAAATTGAAGTGTATCTATACTTGTATGCATAAAAGTTCAAGAGAGAGAGAAAGAAATGTAGAGAGAGAGAGAGAGAGAGAGAGGGAGAATTTTGTTCTAAAATTTCTAACCCTCTTCAAAGGGGGAGAAGGCCCCATATTTATAGAAAAACAAACTTTCAGCTGAGTTATATCAGTCTATACACGTGTATGGTGATCAAGCTGATTGCGCCAACAGTTGGAACAACTGTCAAGAAAATATCTGCAAAAAAAGTCATCAATGGCCGATAGGCCACTAATGTGGCCGATCGTCCACCACTGATGGCCGGCAGACCACTTGGGTGGCCGGCAACATCAATTGGTGGTCGGTAGCCTCAATTGGTGGCCGACAACCACCAAGGGTTGCAGGCTAGAAGATGTTGGTCCAAAACAGGACACATAATGGATGGAGGTTTGAAGGCTCAAAGACAGGGCATTCCACCGAGGACTTCGAGCACCAAAATGAGCACAAACAATCACAATCATCATATGCACCAACGATGACATCCAAGTCTTGAAGATGGTCAAAAATGGTGTGTCTATAGGCTAGGGCTAGGAATTTGATGGGTGTCACAAGAGAAAAAGGACAGGTCGTTGGGTATATATTTTTATTGAGAGGTTTGGTAAAAATATCAGCTAATTATTGGCTTATAGGCACAAATTCAAGTTCAATGTCACCTTTAAGTACATGATCTTGTAGAAAGTGATGCCTTATTTCAATGTGTTTAGTGCGTTAGTGCTGTATTGGATTTTTTTGAAAGATTAATGGCACTAGTGTTATCATATTTAATAGGAATTTGATCAAAGTGAAGTTCAAAGTCAAGAAGTTGTTGTTTCATCCAAAGCATTTGAACACAACAACTAGTGGCGACAATATATTCCACTTCAGCTGTCGATAAAGCCATAGAATATTGTTTTTTACAAAACAATGATGTGAGTGAATTACCAAGAAAATGACAAGTGCCACTAGTTCTTTTTCTGTCAAGTCTACATTCTGCAAAGTTGGCATTTGAGTAGCCATAAAGGTCAAAAACATTTGTTTTAGGGTACCAAAGACCCAAAAGTGGAGTACCAACAAGATATCTAAAAATACATTTTACTGTGGTGACGTGTGATTCTTTTGGAGCTGATTGAAAACGTGCACACATACAAACATTAAACATGATGTTGGGTCTACTAGTAGTTTGATAGAGTAAGGAACCAATTATACCTCGATATTTCTTTTCGTCTATCGGTTTACCTTGCTCATCTTTGTCAAGTTTAATCGATGTGCTAATGGGAGTTGTTGCAGGTTTGGATAAGTCCATTTCAAACCTTTTGAGGAGATCTTTGATATATTTGGCTTGAGATAAAAGAATTCCATGTTGGGTTTGTTTTATTTGTAATTCAAGAAAGTATGTCAACTCTCCTATCATACTCATTTCAAATTCGTCCTGCATATCCTTAGCAAATTCCTTACACAAAGATTCATTAGTAGCACTAAATATAATATTATCAACATAAATTTGAACAATAAGCATATCATCATTTTTAGTTTTTATAAAAAATGTGGTATCAATTTTTTCGCGAGAAAAATTTTTTTTCATAAGAAAATTGCTTAAGCGTTCATACTAAGCTCTAGGGGCTTGTTTCAAACCATACAAAGCTTTTGAAAGTTTAAAGACATGATCTAGGTGTTTGTGATTTTCAAACCAAGAGGTTGTTCAACGTACACTTCCTCCGAAATTTACCCATTTCGAAAAGCACTTTTTACATCAATTTGGTAAAGTTTAAAATCTTTAAAACAAGCAAAAGCAAGCAACATGCGAATGACTTCAAGACGAGCAATGGGTGCAAATGTTTCATCAAAATCAATGCTCTTTTCTTAGTTATAACCTTGGGCTACAAGTCTAGCTTTGTTTCGAATAACAACATCGGATTCATTCATTTTGTTTGGAAAAACCCATTTTGTTCCAATAATGGAATGATCCTTAGGACAAGGAGTCAAAAACCAAACTTTATTTCTTTCAAACTGATTTAACTCTTCTTGCATAGCTAAAATCCAGTTTTCATCATGTTCAGCCTCAAAAAAAGTTTTTGGCTCAATTTGAGAAACAAAAGCTAAATTGCCACAAATATTATGAATAGAAGAACGAGTTCTTACACCTTGTGTGGCATCTCCTATAATGAGATCTTTGGGATGTCCATGACCATACTTCCATTATTTGGGTAGATCATTTTCTTTTGTTGGATGGGCATACTTTTTTTGGAGATTTTCCATAGAGACTTCAACGTTGGGTTCCGAAGAATGAAGTTCATCATTTTCCGATAAGTAAATGCCTTCAATTTTTGGATTAGAATCTGCAACATCATGACTAACAATATTCTTGGAAGCAAGGGAGTTAGATTCATCAAAAGCAACGTGTATAGATTCTTCAACAAGTACAATTCTTTTATTAAAGACACGATAAGCTTTACTAGAATTTGCATGACGAAGAAACATGGCTTCATCAAATTTTGCATCAAACTTCCCAAGATTTTCTTTATTGTTATTAAGTACAAAAGATTTACAACCAAATGCATGTAATTGACCAATGTTGGGCTTTCTACCTTTCCACAATTCATATGACATTTTCTTAAGTATAGGTCTAATCATAACACGATTAATAACATAACAAGCTGTATTGACGGCTTCTGCCCAAAAAATATCTCTGCAAATCATTTTCATAAAGTATATTACGAGCCATTTCCTCAAGAACTCTATTTTTTCTTTCTACCACACCATTTTGTTGAGGAGTTCGAGGAGCAGAAGAATAAACTCATCATTAACAAATTCTCTACCATGATCACTTCTAATGCTACAAATAGTAAGACTAATCATATTTTGAATACACTTACAGAGAGCTGAAAATGCAGAGAAAGTATCACTTTTGTGTAGCAAGAAAATCACCTAAGTAAATCTAGTATAATCATCCACACGAACAAGTCAATAAGATTTACTACCGAGACTTAAAGTTCTAGATGGTCCAAACAAGTCAATATGCAACAATTGAAGAGGTCTAGAAGTGGAAATAATATTTTTGGATTTGAAAGAAATTCTTGTTTGTTTTCCTTGTTGATAAGCATCACAAAGTCTATCTTTTTCAAAATCAATTTTTAGTAAACTAACAACCATGTCAAATTTTGAGAGTTTTGAAAGCAAGTCCATATGAGCATGTCCTAACATTCTATGCCATAACCAGCCAGATTCATTTATAGCAGATAAGAACTTAACATCATAACTAGGAGATAAACTATGTAAATAAAATACATACACATTTTCATGCCTATGACCAATAAAAAGCACTTTGTTATTAGCAGAATTTTTAATGGTGCATTGGGATTTTTCAAAAGTGACATGATTGCCATTATCACACATTTGACTAATACTAAGCAAGTTATGTTTCAATCCTTCAACAAGCAACACATTTTCGATAATGGGTGGATAAATTTTACCAATACTACCTTCGTCGATGATCTTTCCCTTACTATTGTCTCTGCTATTGTCTCTGAAGGTTACATGACCTTCTTCTTTAGATTTAAGGGTTGAGAACATTGCTCTATCGCCGGTCATGTTCCTTGAGCACGCATTGTCAAGATACCACCAGTTGTTACTGGATTTTGACATAAAGCACACCTGCAAAATTCAGATTTTTGTTGGCTTTTTGGTACCAATTCTTTCTTGAGTCCACGAGAGTTAGGATTTGAAGTGTTTTTGGGAACCCATTCCTTTTTCATTCTAACAAATGAGTTTCTCTTAGCAAGACATGAAGGAGAGATGTGATCTTTTCTCCACAATAATGACATGTGAGATGAAAATGGTTAGATGATGCATGAACAAAGGTCTTTCTTTGAATTTTTACTTTTGAAAAAGGTTTATATCTAATCCCCATTCTTCCAAAGGTTTGATTTTGACTTTTGAGAATTTTGTCTAAGGTATCTCTATCTTAAGTAAATTTTGAAAGAACATTTTTTAAATCTTCTTTGTTTTCAATTAAAACAATTTTCTACTTTTTCAAAATTTCATTTTCTTTTTGTAAATCATGTACTTTCTTTTAAAAAATGGAGGATTCTTTTTCAGTTGAGAATTATTTCTCTTTTCCATTGTCAATACTTCATTTTCTAAAGTATTGGTCTTAGAAGTCAAGGATTCATTTTCTTGTGATAAACTTAAAATCATTTCCTTTTGAAAACTACTTTTTGAACTCAGTTTTTTAAATTCAGCATGCAATTCATCAAATGCAGTTTGTAATTCATGAAAAGTGAAGGATTCACCATTTACCTTTCATCTTCAAGTGCCATCAAGCATAAGATTTGTGACTTCATTTTTACAAATGTTTGTCTCTGAGTCGCTGTCATCACTGTCTTCTCTCCATGCTGCTATCATGGCTTTCTTTTTGTCCTTCTTAAATTGTTTCTTGAGCTTTGGACATTCTGATTTGTAATGTCTTGGTTTGTTGCATTCATAGCAAGTAACTTCAGATTTTTTTATGACTTTCACCTTTTTGAAAATCTTTGTTGAAGTCTTTTCTAAAGAACTACCTTACACCTTATTTCTTCTTCACAAACTTTTTGAACCTCTTGGTAATGAATGCCATTTCTTCATCTTCCTCTTGAAATTTTGAGGTAGACTTGAAGGCTATCCCTTTCTTCTTGTTCTTGTCTTCTTCTTCTTTTCCTTCTTGCATAATGAGCTCGTGGGTTAGAAGAGGTCCCATTAACTCATCAAGGCTTAATGTTGATAAGTCCCTTGCTTCTATCACTGTGATGACTTTGTTCTTCTAGCTTTTTGGCAATGATCTGAGGACTTTTCTGACAATTTTTGCATTTGTATAAGTCTTCCCAAGAGATTTTAGACTATTTATAATATCTGTAAAGTGGGTGAACATTTGGAATATGTTCTCATCAGGTTTCATCTTGAAGAGCTCATAATTGTGAACAAGCAAACTAACTCTAGACTCTTTGACTTGAGTAGTTCCCTCATGAGTTACAACAAGTTTATTCCAAATTTCTTTCACCAGTGTACAAGTGCATATTTTGTTGAACTTAGTAGCATCAAGTGCACAGCATAACATATTAACAGCTTTGGCTTTGGCTTGAATATCTTTATAATCAACACTAGTTCATTCATTCTCAAGTTTGGGAACTAATAGACCATTTATAGTTTTGGTGGGGACTTTGGGACCATCACAGATGATATTCCAAACTTCATAATCGATAGATTCGATATGCATAATCATACGGGTTTTCCAAAAGTTGAAATTTGTGCCATTGAAAAAAGGTGGTCTGTTTGAGGCTTGAGCTTCTAGAAGAGAGCAGCTAGGGGTTGCCACGAATCACTCAAAGATGGTTAAGTCACAATACAAGAGACGAGGCTTTGATACCAATTGTTACACAGGAAGGTAACCCAAGAGGAGGCGTGAATTGGGTAATTAAAAATATGACTAGAAAATAGATTTCAAATGATTAAGAGAGTAAATGCACTAGACAAACAATTTATAAACAGAAAATATAGGAAAGGAAAAAAAGAGCTTAAACCCAAGGGTTTATAATGGTTCGGGTCGCCGGCCTACGTCCACTCCTCAAGATGCCTCCTTGAGAATTTCTTCACTATGAATTAATGCACCACCAAGCTTCACCTAGCTTGTGGATTTTAACAAAGGTCTTACTTCTATTTGTTGAGGACCTCTCAACTAAAATGCCTCACTTTACAAGTGTTTCTCTCAAAAAATGGGAAAGAATCAGAGGTACAATAGTCTTCTTTTACAAATTGTCTCTCTCAAAAGATGGATATGAAAATGTAAGCATAGAGGGAATATAAGACTCACTCAGATATGAAAATGGAAGTACAATGAAGTATAATAAAAGCTCTTGAATGCTCTAACATTCTTGTATTGAAGAGTTGTGTGTATTCAACCAGGAGAGCTTATTCTTTACAGTATCAATGGCTTCTAACTGTTGAAGAGAGGAGATTTGAATCTTCTAGTTATTGGAGCAAATTATGGAGGATATCTTCTAGCTGTGTTTGATCAGTGTATGGTGTATACAGACTGTAGAAAAGTATTGGGAAGAGAAGAATCATTAAACGCACAAGCTTTTCATTAAATGCTCACCTTCATAAGTCAACTTCTTGGAAGAGGATATGATATCAAAAGATCTGCTCAGGGATCAGAAATGGTGACATATTATGCACATAGATTAGAAAAAATGGCTGAGAAAAGAGCTGTGTCAGTCTAGATATGATCTGGCAGCTGGATTTTTGAAACCTAGATTTTACGGGTGTCGACCCCTGCAGATTGGGTGCCGACCCTTTGCTCTCTTTTTCTTCTCTAAGTTGATTTCCAGATGTTCCTAGTGTTGACCCTTATTATTCTTGGTGTCGACCCTTACTGCTGAATTGTATTTTGAAATTTAGTATCGACCCTTGCTGTTCTTGGTGTCGACCCTTGTTGTTGGATTGCATTATGAAATTTAGTGTTGACCCTTGCTATTCTTGGTGACGACCCTTGCTACTGGATTGCATTTTAAAATTTAGTGTCGACCCTTGCTATTTTGTTGTCGACCCTTCCACCTGGAACACTTAGGCATTTTGAGTATCACTTTGGTGTCGACCTTTGCTATTTTGGTGTTGACCCTTAGACGTGTTTTAAGAATAGATAGTGTTTTGCATGCATGTGCTAATTTCATGTTTTGAAGGGCCAAAAATCATTGAAGAACAACACTATAGAAGCGTATATCTTTTAGAACCATTGAAGCACAATTTGTATAACATTATTTTGAAAGCTTTGAATAATAAAATGAGCTCAAAATATTTGTCAATAATCAAAATCAATACGAATTTAAAATAGAATAACCTTAGGGCTAGCAACCCTCTAAATCCTTGTATGCAAACTAGTTTTTAGATACAGAATGTATGCTTCATAATCATGCAATGTGGACAATTATTTTCCATTAACCTTAGCAACTGCTAGTGTTTCTGTCCTTATCGTCAACTGAGTGAAGGGACGTTGGAGGCGGTGGGTGGGGATGAAGGGTCAATAAAATATCCCATTTTTATATTTTTTATTTTTATGAATTTAGTACATGACATGATTAGTAATTAGTGATTGGTAGCTAGAGTATAACCGAAACAAGGTCCCATTTGAAGATCAATCAAATTTTCTCATATCTCCTCTTTAGTTAGTTGTGAATTATATCCCCTTCTGTGCTTTATACTAGGTATCCAAAGCACTTTTCAGTTCATATTTCACCTTTTATCCCACATATCTCAATGATAATGACGAGAACACTGTCAAATACTAAGTGTTAGATTCAACTAAATTAAATTACTCAAGTAACAAGTTGATTTGGTGGGAGGAAGGGAGGTTCAACAAATTGGAGAGGAAGATATTGAGAGTTATTCCCCTAACAGTTCTTTGGTCTATATGGAAACTTTGTAATGAGTGTGTGTTCAAAGGTGTGAATCCTGATCCTTGGGAGCTTTGTGAGATTCTCAAAACTAAAATTGGGCTTTGGCTTAAGTCCTCAACTAAAGAGCTGCATTTTTCTCTTTTTGACTTTTGTCTTGAATGTTAGGCATATTAGAGTTTGTATTGGTGGAGGTTGATTGTTATTTGGCCATTGTAGGTGTGAGTTGAGCCTCTTGCTCTCAGTGTTAGGTGCTAGCTGTATCAGTTTGCATCTCTTCAACATTGTATTGGGTGGCCCTTGGAAGTGCACATGATTGGTCTTACTTTGGGTGCCAACATAGTTGGGATGCATTGCATAGACAATGATGCTTTTCCCATGGCTTTGTTTTGTTCCTTCTCTTTCTAACATATTTCATTTCTTTACTAATTACAAAAAGAAGTAACAAGTTGATTGAATTTTTTAGACAATAAGAAAGAGAGAAAGAAAAAAAAAACATTTTGTTTTATATAGACATATATATCTACACAAAACCTCCCAAATTCATCATCTCTTAGTTTTGAATTATATACTGTCTAAAATTAAATGTGTAGCATACACTACTAATCAGTATATTTCTTAATTCTGTATTTAAGCTCTGAAGTTGTATGTCATTAGTTCTCATGATTGGCCCCTTATAAACCTTAATTTACCATTCACTGTGATGAGATAACTACTAACTTGAAATATCAATCTCTTTTGGTGTCAATTCATTGTCTTTTTGGTGTCAATTCATTTAAAAGCACCCAACATATTAATAATTACATCTATGTATTTTCTTAGTACATATATATATACTAGAGGTATTGACATACACTATATCCTTGAATCAATTAAATCGACAGCTACTAATTAAAACTATTAGATTGGGTAAAGAAACTACTCCAGCGTAATTCTGCTTCGTCTACATCAATTCAAAAATTCCAAGGTTGGGTTTACAAAATGTAATATATATATATATATATATGTAGCATGGAGTGATGGTTTTACGGGTGTGGAGAATGTTAAGAATTAAAAATGAGAAATATGGATATGAAGTACTTGACATGGGAGTGTCTTTTGAGAGAGAGAGAGAGAGCACCAGCAAAGAGAAACTTAGAGTCGGAGAAGATCCTTTTGTTTTGAGTCTTGGGTTTTCAACTTTGGGAAAAGAAATGGAGGACAGACAATGGCATTTTCGTTTTTATCTTTTTAAGTTATATGGGTAGTATATAAAATTAAATAAGTCTATTTGCATGTATGGGACCTACCTAATCATTAATAAGCCCCAATTTAATACATATTAATTAAGAATCTTTAACTGTTTTATTTTGGGTGAATAACATTTACTCTCTTTAAACTTGCTTGATATGTAGCAATTATTTCATTTGATGTGACCATAATATAGTTATTGAATCTTCTTTTTTTGGTTCAACTCAGATTTATTTAACTATTTTTTTTATATAAAAATAATTTGGTGCTTGGAACTTAATATATATGTAGCAATTAATTATTTCATGTGATGTGACCATTATAAGTTATTGGATTTTGTTGGCTTATTTTTCCTATAGAGGAAAATATCATAAATGCGAGCGTGCTAGTAAGGATTGAAAAATCCTAACAGATTAATTTCAAGCCAATTATCAAACAATTGCATTGACAGTTCTTTTGCCGCAATGAAGAGGATTTCAAAATTGCTAAGCGTAGAGAAAAAAAAAATTAAAAGAAGAAAGAAGGATACGAAGAAAGATAATTGAGTGAACAATCAAATTAACTATTAATTTATTTTTACTCCTTTGCTTCGAAAAGGAAATGCATAAAATAAAGTGCAGAGAACTTACCTCTACTCCTATGCTTCGAAAATGAAGTGCATAAAATAAAGTGCAGAAAATTAAGTGCGGAAAATATAAATGACAATAAAAATAGAAATCAATTGTCTTTGATTTGAATTATGAATCTCTTACAATGGTGCCATTGATGGCTATTTATAGAGGAAAAAATACAGCAATAACTACTTAGTAACTACATATTTCTTCCATCTTCATTTTTGTCTTGCCACATGTCCTTCCACTCATCTACTTTGTCCTTTATGTTCTCCATCATCTTAATAACTTCTTTGAATTTCCAAATAAATAAGAGAATGTCACGTGTCCTAAAAATAATAACAATAATAATACCAGTAATAATACCAATAATAATAATAATATTTTATGGTGCCAACATTACCCCACACAGTCCTTGAAAATGATGTTTACTTAAATTTTTGAAGGGCTCAACCAAACACACATTCTATCATTTTTGTGCCTTAAAAAAAAAATAAAAAAATTAGCCATCAATTTGAAAAGATAAGTCAGTCTCAATCACTAATTTAAATGCATAGGCTTTTCCTAACCAAGTTCAACATTTCAAATAGCTAAGTTGTTCTTCAGTGCATCAAACTCATCAAAATAATGCTTAAAGACGATTGTTTTATTAGCCATTTCATCAAAATTAAATTTTGATGTGAACCACAAATCCAAAAAAGATTTAGAACACTAAGAACCATTGTACAAGAAGGCCTTAAAAATTCAAACAACTTAACATTTTGAATAATTTCAAAAAATTCACATTCATGAACATTAAATTGTTCATCATTCTTAGCCATGTTTGGCTTGAGAACATGTTCTTTGGCCAAATAACTTCCATCATTCATTGACAAATGGGGTTGTTTTTCTATTTTATCCATTAATGGATTATGAAAATTCTCCATGTGAGTTTCATCATTTCTCGGTATAATGGGTTGTTTCATTTTAGCCATTAATAGCTTATGAAAATCCTTCATAGACATCTTACGTCCATGGTTTGACTCTCTAAGAATGAGTTTTTCAACGCCCTAGGTCTTGTATGGAACATTATTTTTAACCATGCTTAGCTTAACAATATGCTTTTTAGCCATGTTATTTTCATAAATTGGCTTTTTAAAAATGAATCTTTTGACCTCCCGAGCCATTAAAAAAATCAACTCTTTGCTTTTGCTATTTTCAACTATGGAAAAATTCTAAAAAAATTCACCAATTTCGACCATTAAAGCCTCAGTTAAAAACTTGGTAGTGAGAGTTGACAACTTATCATTCCATTGGCAAATTTTCATATCAAGTTGATGAATTTCTCCAATGAAATGGTGTCTTTTTTTTTTCATCAAATAATATTATAAGGGATGAAAGTTTATTTCATCAAGAAAATGGATCTCTTCTTGAAGACCCAAATTTTTTTCTTTACGCCAAAAGATTTCATCTAGGCTATGTGAAATGGACGAATCCAATTCATTTTTCATTTCTTACACTTGACGTTCCACCGGGCATGTCAAAAATTGTTGGCTTATTTTTCCTATGAAGGAAAATATCATAAATACAAGTGTGCCAGAAAGGATTGAAAAATCCTTACAGATTAATTTCAAGCCAATTATCAAGCAATTGCATTGATGGTTTTTTTGCCTCCATGAAAAGGATTTTAAAATGACCAAGTGCAAAGAAAAGAAAAATTAAAAGAAGATAGAGGGAGACGGAAAAAGATGATTGAGTGAACAATCAAACTAACCATTAATTTATCTCTACTCCTATGCTTCGAAAAGGAAGTGCATAAAATAAGTGCAGAGAATTTACCTCTACTCCTATGCTTTGAAAATAAAATGCATAAAATTAAGTACAGGAAATATAAATTACAAGAAAAATAGAAATCAATTGTTTTTTATTTGAATTCTTGATCTCTTACAATGTAGCCATGGATGGCTATTTATAGAGGAAAAAATACAGCAATAACTACTTATTAACTACCCATTTCTCCTATCTTCATCCTTGTCTTGCCACGTGTCCTTCCACTTATCCACTTTGTCCTTCATGTTCTCCATAATCTCCACAACTTCTTTTAATTTTCAAATGAATAAGAGGATGTCATGTGTCTTGAAAATAATAATAATAATAATACTAATTATAATAAGAATAAGAATATTTTATGGTGCCAACAGATTTTTTATTTTTATTTTTTTGGTTCAGCTCAAAATTATTTATGTCTATGCATGTCAAGAATGTTGGGTTAATATGTATTATTTTGAGGGCGTTACAAGCACCATCCAGGAAGCTCAACCCATGCTCACACAATACAACACATAGTGTCCTACAACTCCTATTTCCTACATGCAAACGTACTCACCAAGGGAAGCCAACCCATTGTGGTAAAAACCACTTCACACGAGCTCCAGGTTTTTAAAACCCGGTTGGCTCTGATACCAAGTTATCACGCCCCAATTTTAATTATTCAAAAACATTACCAAAAACCTTTAATTTAGGTCCTTTTTTTTTTTTAAAAAATCTATTACTCTTGAGTAATAGAAAAATAATAACACTTGTTCTCTTTCTCTCAATAAATACAACAATAATAATAATACATGCCAACTCCTACTGCGGGGTACAATTAAGCAATTACAAATATCAATATACAATATTTATTTCCTTCACATCCACGACGAAATTACACAGAAGAGACTCATTGACTTCTTAATTGTCCAATCAATAAATCCGGATTCTCTTCCTGTAAAAAAATAATGAAACAAGAAGAGATGAGCACAATTGCCCAGTAGGGATCTCATAGTTCTAAAACAATGATCATCTGATAGATAGAAATGATCATGCATTCAGGGTGATACCATATAGTAAGGTGACATTTTGTAAGTTCAAAATATTATATGTAGAGTATCTTTTTCTTAAAATTTATTGGAGCATTTAAGGAACACCTTCAGCCATAAAAATGATCTCTTATCATCAGAAAGCCATAAATCCATTTTGAAAAAAAATATATGTTTAAGGAACAACATCATTTTAAATTTATTAACAAATTTCAAAATATTCCTCATTTAATTTCTATTTTTCCTTTTTACTAATTACATTTATTATAACCCCATAACCTCAAATTCATGTTCCATTAATACTCAAAACAACCCTCATACACTCTATTCCCACCAGTCTATTCATTTTTACTGTAACTTTTCGCCTCAAAATGTACCATTTTCAGAGACAAAAATAAAATTATGTCACCAATCTACATACATAATAAAAAAAATTAGGTGACAAAATTATTTTTCGTCATTATTTATATTTTTTTTTGTCACCGAAGATTTTCCCGCTAATTTTTCGGATGGTGCCAAAATTTTCAGACTTTTGGTGAGGAAAAAATTAGTCACCAATTATAAAATTATTAATGACAAATATATTTTCGTCACCAATAATTTTTAATAGTTTAATATAATTTAGTGAAAAATCTATTTTCAGGGCCAATAATTTTATCTTTTGGTGAGGAAATAATTTTGTCACCAAATAATTGGTTTAGTTGCTAAAGGTTTTAGAGGCAAATAAATATATTGGGGCCTTAGATATATCGGTTCTTCTTCTCACATACAAATTTGACCACCAAACCTCACCTTACTTCACCTCACCTCAGCGCACACCACCAACACCGCTCGCCACCGCCATCGCCCGCAGATCACCAAAAGTAACCTATGGTAACGAAAAGTAGTGAAGAAAATAAATTTTGTCTCTAAATAAGAACAATTCGTGATGAATTATAAAATTTTGTCACATATAATAAAAAATAAAAATAATAGGTGACTACTAATTTTTTTAATATTTTGAGACCTTTCAGTGAGGAAATTATTTTGTCACTAATTTTGGAGGATAAATTTTGACAAATTGGGCTGTAATAAAATTTTTAAACTACTAATTTTTTCCTCTTTTTTTTTTTTTTTTTTTTTTTTTTTTTTTTTTTTTTTTTTTTTTTTTTTTTTTTTTTTGGTGTGTGTTTATCTAATTTTCCTTTCATATCTCTCTCTCACTACAATAAATTGCAAATATGGTGACTAAAAAATTTCATGAAATACCTAGATTTATTTTTTGGTGGGAATACTTTCACATTTACTACCCAATGTATGAATTATGATTTTTTTTTTCATATTTTTCTCTGTCTTTACATACACTCAAAATTAACGCGCCAAATTTTTTTTGATTTAGCGCCTAAATTGAATAATATCAAAATTTCAGTCCAAAATAACTTTTCATCTCCTTGATTAGAACTTTGTGCCCTAATCTATCTATAGTTCCTTCACAAAGCTGTAACAGAGAACCATCGTGAGTTCATACTCCACCATGAGGACGGTTCATCCACCACCGTGAGTTCATCCTCCATCGTGAGGATGGTTCGTCCTCCACACCGTGAGTTCATCCTGCACCAACATCAAGCTACAGCACCACCGTAAGTTCCAGGTCAGTTTGTTGTCTCTGTTTCTCTTTTTCTACCCCTCTCTCTCTGTTCAGGTCTCTGGGTTTCTCATTCTCTACCATCACTCTGTCTTCGGACATGTTTGCGTAAATGGAATTCATTGTTAACTTGAGATTAAAGTCATTCCATTCGTTACTTCTAACATTTCCAAAACTTCTCTACTTTAAAGGGTTCTATGAACAACTTGAATGATTTTAATTTGGGAAAAAAAATATAGAAAATAGAATGATTAACATGTTATGTATTCTAATTATGATATTCATATTCTACCCAATGTAATCATTGAAGTGAATGAATTGTTGGTGATTCTACACACAGTAAAGTCTCATGCTTCTGATTATGGGTCTGCTAGGTGTTTGATAAAATGCCATAATGGCTAATTTTTTCTTTATTGTTTTCTTTATTTTTTTTATTTTATTTTTGTTTTTTTAAGGGGCAGCAGGATTGGATAATTATAAATCTGATTCATCTTCCCCCTCCCCCCTCTAATCACAAAGTTATTATAATGATAATGACTAATAAATGGCAATGAGGTCCTTATTTTGCATTTCACATCCTTGGTTCTTGTAATGAATGATGAATGATAATGATGTCCCTGCTAGACATGGTCTAAATTCATGCCAGAATTGCTAATTTGCTAAGTAATAGATATTCCCTTTCTTTTGTTAGATCCCTTGTATTTTAATGCACTATCTTGCATCTCCCACATGCAGTCAACTCCTCCCTTAAGAAAATTTAAGAAACATTGTAGGTAATTCTGTAATGAGTTTTGTAAATTTCTTGCTAAAGGTAAGACCTTGATCACCTACCCTGTGTTTTATTGCTGCTTATGTCTATATTTGTCCTGCTTATCTACTGTTACTGCATTATTTGTTACTTGCATCATGATAGTAAAATAGAAGAGGATGTTATTGTTATATGATGTTGATTAGAATACTGAATTTGGTATTATACTTGTCATCTGTTTAGTTTAGAACTTTGGATGACTTTTTTTGAAGTACATCTCAGGAAGTTCTGAGAAGGGAAGTTAATACAAGAACATCACCTCTTTTAAGAAGAGGATCTCTTGTCTTGATTTTTTTTTTTTTCCATGGAAACCTTCACTACTCTACAATATGATTTAAAAATTTTGCGTGAAATATTAATTCAAGGGATTGAAACTTCCTTGTTATGAAATATTTGGAGTTAAAATATATGCATTACAATTCAAAAAATTGGGGTGGTGGTAGTGGCTATTACTGTGGCAGTAATGAGAGCTACATGGTATGCTTGTGGTGGGAATGCTGAATTTATGTTTGGCTAATTATAAATGAGGATTTATAAACTTCCCTCCTAGGGAATTTTGGACTGAAGAGTTGACACCTTGAAATCCTCCTTTCAGTTGCCTAAGGATCTGGAAATCCATTTCCCTGCCAAAGCAAACAAAAGATTAGAAACAAGTGATTTCCAAATCCATTGTCACTCCAAATATTTTGCCTCTATCTTCCTCATCCATATGCTAAAGTAATGATTTTTGGTAGTTGCTTTCAGTGTGCTAGTTTATTTTACATTTTCTATAGGTGGTTTTCTTTTTATTGGTTTCTTCATTTGGTTGTTCTCTAATTACCTACAAGGTCTTCGTTTTAGTAGGATTCATTTTCCTTTAAACTAATATCACTCATTTGCCTTTTAACTTCAGTCATCTTTATTCATGCTTACTAATAGCATGACAAGTGATCTATGAGTTGACAGAAGAAAAGATTGCATTAATTGAAATTTTTTGATGAAGTTAAGGGCAAACGGTTCCTTAAGTAATAGTTTATGGTAGTTGTACTATTTTCTTAATCAGAATGCTATGTTTATATACAAATTGGAATCTAGCCTCATAAAAGTGCTACTCCTGGTTAATGTTAAAGGTGGAACCAACAGGATTTTTTTTTTTTTTTTTGCCTTTTGGACTGTAAATCTAACAACTTTTCCTAACATATATAACTATTACATTCGTCTTTTTGATGTTCACATTTCTTTCCTTACTTAAATGCTGCATTTGGGTACCATATTTAACTGCATTTTACTCGTGGTAAATCAAAGTCTATTGCAATCTTATAAATCTAATTTGGATGTTAGACTGTCAAAGGTTTAAGTGGCAATACACATCACAAATTTTGAGCTCATACAAATTGTACTATAAAATTTGTTCTGCCTTTGCAACTTGCTGAATATAGCTTTTGAGAATCTACGACCAGGTTTGATGCATGTTAAGTAATTTTCCTAAGGATAAAAGTTATAAAGTGACAAAGAGAACGAGACAGCAATTAGAGCTCCACCAGGAAAAAGAAATAAAAAAGATTCCTATGAAATTATTACAAAGAGAAAACCATGAACCTATATAGGAGACTCTTCTAGCCATCAAAACTTTTGAGAAAAAGAGATTGTTAAAACATGCACAACTTTGGACGTGGTTGTTCTATTTCACTTGGTTGTTCCCTAGCCATCAATGCTACAGCTCTAATTGACCTGGTTGTTCCCTTGCCAAAGCCTTTATTTCACCTTTGGACCACATACATCAGTATGCACCAGTATTAGATGCTTTGTAGCTCTCCAAGATTTACCCACTGGAAACTTTTCACAATGTTGCTTTCCAAAAATACATGGTTCACATGATGAGTAATGTTTTTAAGTACTTTTGTCATGTGCCAAGTTTATATTTTGTACCTTTTGGATTATGGTTTGGCGACAAGTTCGCTAGAAACATTTGATCTATTTTGGTATGACAAGCTTACATAAAGTACCTATCAATTAAGGTGTTTTGGATATTTTGAGATTATGTTTTTTTCTTTTATTTAATGGTGCATAATTATATTGTGTATATTTTCCAATTAAAGTTGAATTATGTTATATACCTGTAGAAAATGGTCAAAGGAAAAAGACAATGGCTGAAACTAGGTGATTTGAGAACTAAGAAGCTAACAGAATATGAGAAGCAAAGAAATAAGCGAATCAAGAAGAACTATGAGGTAATGAACAATCATGGAGCGAAGAATATCACAAATTCTTTGATGAGTGTGGTTCAGCCCAAATGTGCAAATGCAAAGGAAAATGGAATTAGGATTGAGATGATGATGATGAGTATAAACCGTCAAAGAGTGAGAACGATAGCGATAATGAGTCATTGGGTTCCTTTTATTGCAAGGTATTATATACATTATTTTATATTTGTGTGTGAACATGTCTTTTACTAGTTAAATATCTTCTTCATATATCTTAAACAACATATCTTTTTTAAAATATATTTTAATTGTGTTAAATATCTTCTTTACTATTCGATTATGTTATTTCAGGAACAAGAGATGCCACCGGGGTTTCGTTTACAGTCTCATTCGGGGCCATTAACTCCTACCCCAGAAGAAGGGATGGATCCCCCAGGTCAAGAGATTGGTATCCAACACTTGCCACCTCATAATGTGCAACCTAAGCATGAAGTGACTGGATCTAGTAGTGTTGGTAAGTTTGCAAAGTTGTTTATATTCAATTTAAGGTCTAACTTGCATTTTTTTACTTACTAACTCAATTAATATTATGTCCTTGCAGCATCACATGACAGACGTGGTCGTGGTCCAACATGCGGCATATAAACCCAACGCATTGTCGAGAAAGATGGAAAGATGTTGGTTCCTGTACCTGAACAGTTCCGTGCGCCAGTAGGAGATCAAGCCTCTAAGTTGGCCTCCAATATTGGCATAGAGGTTCGAATGCAATTACCAGACTTGAGCGTTCGTAGGTGGAAGAAGGTTCATGATGCTGATAAGAAGCCAATGATCTAACGCTTGGAGGTAATTATTGTCAAGTAAAAGAGGCATTACACATGAAAATTGAAATTGAAACCCTTCACTATTGCCTTCTATATTTTTTGAAACTGAAATTGAGGTGATAGATGGAAATGATTAGAGAAAAATGGTGTAGCATGGGGGTTTATTTCAGTTTGTTGCTTGGTTATGCTCAAGTTTTTGCTTCTTGTGTGAAAGAACTACTCTCTTTGTTAGGGTGATTACTTGAAGTTGCTGCTAAACAAGATATTACATGGTAGCATATCGAAGACTTCTAGTTTTGGAAAGAATTTAACGATTAGTAAGAATGCAACTATAACTACGTATTCTAGTTTGCATCCTTGCGTAGTGAAACACAATAGAAAATCTAAAAATTTAACTAGTGGTGCATATATTAGAAAACACTAATATAACTAGTGATGGCAACAAATAAACAGGGAAGTATTCTTGTTAGCACTAATCAAATCATGGAAACAATAGCTATGAATAGATGGAGGTCGTTATATTGGCTTTAGGAAGGTGACAGACAATAGAGGGTATTTGATTTGATTAGAATATATGGAGGAAGGAGGCAGAGATCCTTGGTTAGCTAAAACAAAGGTGCCTGAATTGTCCAATTCAGAAACAGATGAACTAGCTAAAACAGGGCAGTAACTCTAGCATGTTTGATGGGCCATTTTTCACTTGATGAGTTATGTGATGTAGTAGGCAACCTCATTTTCTGTCAACTGATAAGACTGCTGCATTTTTCCAAGATTGATATTATTTTTTTAAATAAGAAAATTGCTCATGTGATGAACTACTGCTGGATTATTGTGTTAGTTTTGTTTTGTCTACCCATGTGGTGTACTCAGCTTCTTGCCACATGTTGCTTTTATGAGAGATATGAAATGGAAAACATTGTTAAAATTATTGTTTGCAGGAATGATTTGTAGCTCACAGTAAGATTACTTGTTAATAACAATTAAAAGATAAGGATTGCTATTTTTTTAAATAACTTTAGTCTACAAACTACAAGGGGTTAAGTGGAATTTGTCCTAAAAAAAATTTCATCCAAACTAGAATCAAGAATTGTAATCTTTTCATCTGAACTAGAATCAATAATTGTAACCTTTTCATGACATTTCATAGAAGAAACAGCCTATTCCAAAGACTAGCCCCAACTTTTTCCCTCATAAAAAAACTATGATGTCTCCCTCAATTTCTTGTAGCCATTGGATTTCATAACCAAACAATGAGAGAGATCTATAGACACCTATGGCATGTTCCACCCGTCTCTTATCTTGCTCTCATTGTATAACTCTGCACTCTTTTTCATTGAGAGAGATCTCAATAATCAATGGAAGTCTATTATTGTCATTTAAATTCATGCCTTCATAGCTATTAGAGTGAATTTTTGTTCTGGCCTTTGATAAAAAGGTGTTGCATCTAAATTTTACTATTTTGTATTTTGATGTTTCTTTTTTTCTTTTAATTTACGAATGTTTTATGTTTTTGGTATCAGGATACCTTCAGCTTCTGCATGTCATTAATGTTTGCTAATTTAATGTGTGGCTTTTTATTGAATTCTAATTTTCTGCTTCTAAAACCATTTATTTTAGGTATGGCTCTTTCTAGTTAGTAATAGTATCCTATAGTTTATGTAAATGATCTTAGTTGAATTGAAACCATGTTGAACAAATGGTTCTATCAACTCTTTTATTGACTACCATGTTTACTTATTTTGAATTGAAACCATGTTGAACAAATGGTTCTATCAACTCTTTTATTGGCTACCATGTTTACTTATTATATATACCATAAAATAGTCAACTGCCATTGAATCAAAAATAGCACAAAAATACGATTTGAAACTATACTAGTACTAGAAAAAACAACTATTGCTTGAATGTTGCAGTGTCCTCTGTTCTGTTGAAAGTTCAACAGCGTTGGAAAGTTTAGGGTCAGCTAATATGTTCTCTAGGCTTTCAACTTGCAAGTTGTTACTGGGATGATTTTTGCTTTCATAACCAGAATATTGATATAATTGTGGGTTTCTTAGCAAATATAGGATTGGTTTTGTTAACAGAGGTGCTTGGAAATTTAATTACTGAGTTGGTTGGTCTTAGCAATGAAAGAGCAATTTCACATTTATAGGAAAATAAACTAAAATAAAATAAAATGAACATCTAAATATAGAATTTATGGTCAGTGTGAAATTAGATTTGAGAGCTTCCACGAAATTCTAGTATAACTAGTGAAGCCAACAAAATAAAATGTATATATCACAGTTGGTTGTTGCTACGTCTAATTGTGTATGTGAACAAAATTTAGGTTATTTAACTTATAAAAAAAATGATTTGATTTTGTAGGATCAGTTTGATCTACAAGGCAATCCGAGTGATGTAGTAAGGACTTTAAACACACAGTTTGGTCGGCGATTGAGTAGCTTCACCTATAGGTTGCACAAACAATACAAACAACTTAAGGATGCAAGAGGGGAGGAGTATGCAAGAAGCCACCCACCTGCAAGTGTTACTCTTAATCAATGGACATCTCTAATTGACAAGAAGTGGAATAGTAAAGAATTCATGATATCATGTTTTATGTTAATTGTCAAAAATTAATTTTCTTCTTACTAATGTTAAGTTTTGTTGTTTTTATTGGTGTTTCAATCGTGTAGGAACAATCACTAACTAATGTGAATAATAGGATGCAAATGAAAACAAAACATAGATGTGGATCAAAATCAATCCCGGTCAGGGTACACAGCTCGGTGTGTTTTGCTATTTTATTTTATCAAATTAGTAGGCTTTGTTATTTAAATATTTGAAATAACATTAAAAAACAAATGAATCAGATAATTGCAAATGGAGAAGTGCCTGATTTGGCAGAATTTTACAAGTCCATCCACTATAATTCGAACACGCATGAATGGATTTTGTCGGAGAGCCAAGCTAATTATGTATGTACAAGGCAATGCATATTAATTTTGATAAAATTATTTATTTGCTTTGTAGGGTAGAATAACTAATAATTGTTCGATTTATTTTAAATTAACAGGACAACATGATACAGATGCAAGCAGAACACCTCTCGCAGACTGGTATGATCCCCTTGAGCCCAGAGGAGTTGTTAGTGAAGGTGCTTAAGCCAAGGTCAGGTTATGTGAAAGGACTCGGCTTGAGGCCTTCTTCTTCTATGAAGACTATTGTTGCACCTGCTGAAAAATAGTGATAATGTTCAACACCTTGAGATGCAAATAGCACAGCAAAATGAACAAATTGCAAGGTTTCAAAAGTAAGAGAAGAAACAAAGCAAGAAGATACAAAGTGTCATAGAGTGTTTGACATAGAAAGGTATCACGGGAAATTTTGAGAGTGGGGAAAGCTCAGATTCTGATGGACAAGCTTCTTGGTTAGTATATTATGTTTATATGTTAATTTAGTAGAACATTTCTTCTTCAACTAGGATAGAATAAAAAATTACTTTTGACATTTAGGCACAAGGTCCCTGGAAAATAGTGAAATATGCGTCTAAAGGCCTGAAAAACATCACAAACACCTTGAGATTATCATAAACTATCATGAACACTTTGGGAGAGATCAACATAAGTTGTGAAAACTTACAGAACAATCATAGGACTCTCGGTTGGAAAACTTTTAGGCTTGAAAATAGGTCGTTAGGGAGTAAAATCTTGAAATAGTTGTTAAAAGGCCGAGAAATATCATGAACACTTTGGGAGGAACTAATGTAAGTTGTAAAAATTTACGGAACAAGCACGGTAAAATTTGGTTTAAAATTTACTTTGAAATTTTTATTTTTTCTCTTCTAGGTTGCATATTAACATATTTAGTGAATGGTTACCTTAACCTTTTGTTGTTATTGTCGTTTTTTTTTTCTTTTTCCTTTTTAAATGGCAGATTGGAGATAAACGAATTTGGTAACCTGCATAGCAAGAGTTTTTTTTGTTGATATTACCAAACACATCCATCACAGTGTAGTTGTACTTTTTGTTGATATTACCAAACATGTATTTTGACTATGTTGTTGTGGGTTATGATTATATTGTGATGGATCTTTTCTTTTTGTTGATATTTTATTGAATAGATTAAAATGAACAGGTTTTTGTAATGATTTGTAATGGATATTATATTCAGCAGGTTATTAAAAGGCACAAGTTATTTTGATTGTGTTGTAGTTTTTGATTTTACTAGAATAGATGTTATAGTTTGGATGCTATATATTAATTTCTTGATACTATGAGACATGTATTTTGCTTGGGTTGTTTGATGATAATGAACACTTTAATTTTATATTTATTTGTATTGGATATTTTATTTAATAGATTATTAAAATGTACAGGTATTGTTTATTGAAAAAAATATATAACTTGCAAATACAACCCTCCCCCCCCCAATTTTTAAAATTTATTTATTATTGGCGACGAAAAAAAATTAACACTAAAACTTTCTAATCCCAACAAATAATTTTGTCACACATATTCACTATTTCATCACTAAATTAAAATATTTGTTGACAAATGTTTTTGTCATTGAAGGGTCTTTTTTCGTCACTAAAAATTCTATCGCTATTTTTAATGACGAAATATTTTGTCACCCAAAACAAATATAACAAATTTTATTTAATTCTAGTGACGAAATGGATGTTACAGGTGACAAAATATTTAACATTTAGTGACGAAATATTTCGTCACCAAATACCAATAATAGATGACAAAATAAATTTTTGTCATCAGGTAGTTTTAGTGATGACGAATTGATGACGAACGTGGTGACGAAATTATTTCGTCACAGATCAATTTGGTGACGAAAATTTCACTATTAGAGACGAAGAGGTTTTGTCATTAAAGAACCATTTTGTTGTAGCGTTATGGGTTCTCTATTGCATCACAAACAGTGAGGAGCAATTGAAAAGGCTTACATCAGAGTTAGAGATACTGCATGCAAAGCAGCAGAGCAAAAGTGAGGAGTAGCAAAAAAAGGAAAAGGAGCAACAAATAAAATAGGCAAAGAATGCAAGATAACGTAAGGACATGCAGTGGCAGATTTTTTGGACTTCATAGCATGTTGGCGCAAGTTTTGGAATATCACAATCCACCAATTTCCCCACGATAGCTAGTCATGGTAATGGATAAGTGTGTTAAACCAGATTTCATTATTTATGTTCAAAGTAAAGGTAAATAAATGTGTGATGAGAATATTAGAGAGAAATGGGTGACTACCTAAACAAATTGTGACCAAAATTTAAAAGATGGCATTTATAGTTTACTATTTGTTGACTACCTAAACTTCAAACATTGTAATGTTCCATGGACCAATAGTTATTGACTGTTCCATGGACCAATAGTTAAACCAGATTTGTTAACTGTTCCGTGGACCAAAAAATGTGATAAAAAAGGCAAAAAAGAGCCGTGGGACAAAAAATTGGAAACAGCCTTGAAACAACTCGAGATCATAGTGGTCACCTCGGCCTAGATTAAACAAACTTATGAGAGCAAGCGGCGCGTCGATAGGATGGACAATTAGATATTTAGACCAAAAAATGTGATGAAAAAAGGCAAAAATGGCCTGTTTGGGGCCAAAAATTGGAAACAGCCTAAAAAAAACCCTAATATCATAACGGTCATCTCAGCCCAGATTAAACAAACTTGTGTGAGCACGCAGCAGGTCGATAGGACGTTAGATATTTAGACTAAAAACGTGACAAAATAGGCAAAAACGGGCCGTTTGGTGTCCAAAATTGGAAACAACCTCAAAACAACCCCGAGATCATAACAGTCACCTCAGCCTAGATTAAACAAACTTGTGAGAGCAAGTGGCGCATTGATAGGACGCACGGTTAGATATGTAGACCAAAAAATGTGATAAAAAAGGCAAACATAGGCCAGTTGAATTCCGCATATATTTTTTTGTTTAGAAGAAAATATTCTCAATTATCTAACTCTAAAAGGAGGGACAGGTACTTGTCTTTTTTTTTCTGAATATCCTTCGGTAAAGAGTAGTAAATTCCTAGAGTCATTACAAGAAACCATGAAAGACATCAGAAATATTAATTAACTGTAATAGAGAAGAGAAATATTCAAATAGTTAATTGTTTATGGTGGTGCTTTGTACAACACAGATCATCAAGCATTCACATCGTGAGATTTCTAATCATGCAACAACAAAGGCCACTTCTTTGTCCCCGCTTCTCATTCCGTTAGGCTATGACATGCCTGCATACCCTAAGACCAATGCTGCTGCCTAAAACTTACCTATTTAAGTTGAACCCACAAGAGGCTTTGGGCTAATCTTGAGCCTGCTCTTGCAACATTATAAAAACACACAAAACACTCCCTTAGTTCAATATTAGTAAAAAAACTAAGTGCACACCGCCCAGCAATTATTTCAAGCATAATTTCTGTACATATGTATTTGAATTAAAGAATCATAGAAATGCCAGACTAACCATTTAACTGATATCTGACGACTTACAGAATCATGGAGCTTGAAAATAATAGAGAAGGGAAATATTCAAAGAATACATACCACCTGCAGCTTCCAAGTTCCAACAGTGAAGACATCAGAGTAATGAATTTCACCATCAAGAGATGAGAAATTATCAGTCTTCAAGTGTGAGTATTGTCAAGTCCCTTCAATACGGTTAGACAATCTCCTATGCCAGTATATATAGTTTATATTTGCTAGTTCAGAAGTCCATTGCATTTTATTGTCAATTGTTGTTTTATTTATTTATTTTTGACATGTTCTTCTTTGAATTACATTTAAGTCCATTAGAAAAACAAAACAAAACAAAACAATGAAATACCAAAATGGTAATGATATGTACATATGAATGTTGTTGTTTTATTTACAATTTGGTAATGATAGTCATTTAATTTGGTCATGTTACCTTTACTTTTCATGGACATTTTTCATTTTTCATCCAATTTTACTTGACATTATTTCTCTTTTTCTTTGGTACAAATGGATGAACTCGTGCACGAACCTAAATTGTACAGGACTAATTGGCACTTTTTGCATTTTGGGAAGGATTAAATATTTTTGGATAGATGTGTATGGAAAATATTTCGGTAGCCTTGTAGTTATATTTTTGGGTGGGTGTGTATGAAAAATATTTGGTAGACTATTAGTTATATTTTTTTTGATTGATGTACATGGATAAAATTTTAAAACATAATAAAAGTACTTGTTATGTTTTAAAGTTTTATGCTAGATGGATGTGAATTAGATGATTATAAGCGGATTTGTAATTGGAGAAATATGCAGTTTGGAATTACTTATAGATGAAAATTTATAATAGTTGCTGACTTTAATTAAACAGGTTCAAAATTGGATGATTTATGTATTTTGTTAAATGTTCATGATTTAGTTTATTTGTCGGTTTGAATGATTTTTGCAAATTACAGATTATATTAAATGAATCGGATGATTATTATAAATTACATATTTATTTTGTTGGATGTTGGCGACCAAATTTTGGTTTTGTTTTTCTTGTTTTGGTGACCAATTGATTAGTCGGGAAAGATAAGTTATACTTTTGCCAACTAAATAAGGTAGTCGGTGTATCACCACGCACATTTGGCGACTAAATAATTAGCCGTTAAAATTATTAATTTTGGCAACCAAAGGATTTGGTCTGAATAGGTCTATTGCTGACTAAAGTTTTAGTTGCGCAAACAACTATTTTAGCGACTAACATGTTTGGTCGTGAAATGTGACTATTGGTGACCAAACATGTTTGGTCAGGAAAATTTGGCTTTTCGTGGCTAAATTGTTTTAGCTACCAAATGAATTAGTCGCAGTAATTATATATTTAGCGACCAAAAATTTAGTAGGTAAATAGAATTTGTTCCCGACTAAAAAATATTTTAGTCGCTAATTACTTTTCCCGACCCTCAATTGGCGACCAAAGTGGCGACCAGAAAAATTAGTCGCAGATAACTTTTGCCGACTAAAAATGAATTTTTACCGACCAAATTTTTAGTCGGCAAAAATACAATTTCCTGTAGTGAATGTGTTAGTTTCAAATCAGGAATACAATTAAACATTAAAAAGAAAAAAAGAATCTCTAAAAAACATTTTCAAAAGAAGTTTTTCGTAAACAAAAAATATTATTCTGCCGAAACAAAGAGGAGTAGTTCATTAATTTTGCTTCTTAATGCATTAAATCTGGCCTCATATAAGTTACATGCAAGGAAATATTTAATTATGAAGATAAATTTAACACACACATGTACTCAATAGAGAAAAGTCATGTATATGCATATGAGATCGTATGTCCATCTAACCAGGGGTAGAGTTAGGAGTTCGGTATTAGAGGCTGAGGCGGGTTGAACTCAAAGCATGTAGGAATTATAACAAATTAAGTTATCAAGTTTTTAATAAATTTTAAATTATTTGAATAATTATTAAAGCATTAATCAATGTCGTGTATTTACACATACTTAGGATCCCATGCACAAGGCTTTTAACAGGCCATGCTATCAATGTGAAAAAAAAATAAATAAATAAATTCAATTCTAGTCAATTCTACCAAGTTAGGCACCTATGAATAAGTTTCAATTCTATTAGTTCAAGTTTGAGCATAGTTGCTTATATTTCTTTCAATAATAATAATAATAATAACAATAATATCTCTTGAGGGCACCAGTCTCTAGAGGTAGAAATAACACAAGTTGGGCTTAAAAGAGCATAGTTGCTTATATTTCTTTCAATAATAATAATAATAATATCTCTTGAGGGCACCAGTCTCTAGAGGTAGAAATAACACAAGTTGGGCTTTAAAAAAATAAAAATAAAAATTTCTCAGCCCAAAGAATTGGCTAAATACAAGAACACAATTGTTGGTTGAAGACCCATTCACGAGCCCAATACATCCAGACTCGCTCAAAAATTGTTATTAAACGTTACACCATCGCACAACATGTGGATCTCATATAAAATTCCCCATACTCTGATTCATAGAAATGAGTTTTTCAAATTTTTTGAAGTGACAAAACCCTCTGAGTATCTTCATTGGACACTTCAGTATAAGATATTAGGCCAATTAACAAACAAACATTCTTTTCCTCCAATGATTATGTTGGCTTTGTTGATAGTTTTTTTTTTTTTTTTTTTTTTTTTTTTTTTTTTTTTTTTTTTTTTTTTTTTTTTGTAGTAATTAGTAGGTTTGTTACACAGTTGGCAAGCACAGATGGAGAAAATGTAGGGGATTTGGTTGGGGCTGCCATACTTTTTCTTTTTTCTTCAAAAAAAAATTAATTATTTTGTTTTATGTGTTATGTTAGTATTATTAGTGTAATATTAATGTAATACAGCTGCACTATCTAGTTGTCCCACTCATGTTGTTGTATAACTAATGTTGTATCTTTATGCTTTCAGTGGATTAGCATCCAATGTACCCTATTTACTCTCTATAAATGAGAGTGTTGTAAATCACTGAAAATATCTATTAATACACAATTTATTCTCTGAATTTCTCTCTTTATATATTAAATTTAATTTGGTATCAGAGCTATAGGTTAAACTCTTGGTGTTCTTCGTCTTCCGGAGGGCAGCAACCTTGCCTTGACCGCTCGTCGGACCTCAACCTATTCTCCTTTTGAACTTGTTGACAGCCGTATCAGCAACAGCTCTACAATATTGACGCTTGAGTTCATGACTGGGCATGTCTCAAGCCGATGCACTAACATCTTGCTTCTGCACACCAACATTACTAGCTACTCCGTGATCTCCGGCTTAGCCATGGGCATGGAACCCATCTGTTGGGTTTCTCAGTTTGATTTTTGGGTTCTCTCAATGCCAAGATTTGTGCTGCTTCCACCACGTATTGTCGGGCACCCCCATTGTAAAACCCATCTGCGAAAGTGCAGATTACAACACTCCTTAGCACTACAAATGGATCAAGTGCCTCTGGGTGTTGACACTCTTCTATGTATGTCCAGCTTCGACATCCTTAGCGTCGCAGCCTTCATATTCATCTACAGGCAAGTCCTCGACCCTCTAATCGCCAGGCTACGAAAACCTAGCCCTTAGAGGCCTCACCGAGCTTCCAAGAATGGGGATCGGCCTTGTCATAGCCATCGTGCTGGAACATTTCCACGGCCTTCTCAGCTTCTTCAACAGTGCTCATCTGAACCACTCTTATTTTCTTTAATTTTGAACCACTCTTGTTTTCTTTTTTTTGGGTAGGTACTCTTGTTTTCTTTAATCACCCTCTTTCCCATACTCTTCCCAAACACCACTCGGTTCCCCACTACCCCACTTTAACATTTAGTTTATTTTATGTTTTTACTTTACATCATCAGCCTGTTCCCACTCTCTTCAACTATCTTTAATTTTCTATATTTATATATATACATATTCTTTTTTTATTATAATACCAACACACAATCAACATCCACCCACCTACAATTTGTTTTTGTTTCAAACATATATTTGTTTAATCTGTCATTACCCACTTTCACTATAATGGCTGGCACCATCATGGCTTGGTTTGACCAAACCCGTGGGCCCATTACCACTTTATTTATTTCATTTTATCTTTCTTTTTCTCTTAAAAAAATAAAAAATTAAAAAAATATATATATGTATATATATATCATTCACAACCAACTCGGTTTCATTCCACAAACTTGTCATTTCTTCTTGTTGGGATTAACCACATAAAAAAAACAAAACAAAACAAAAACAAAACAATCTCCAACCACAACCCACAACCACTACAAAAACCGGTCTTACTTTTTTGCCTCTTCCGTTGTTCTCTTCTTTTTGTCTCGGTCTTGGGGCGTCCCATCTCGGCGCGGCCTCCGTGCTTCCTAGACCACCAAACAAGTTGCCTCTCTACTGCTCCTCAAACGCCACATATGGCGGCCCTCAAAATCGGAACATAACGATGGCCTTCCGCTTTAGCTCCTTGTTTTCCGCCTTCAGCACACAAATCTCTGCTCGCGCATCCTTATACATGCGCTGGAGCAGAGCCAGTTGGGCGTTTAACTACTGCACCTCATTTGTCCTACTCTGAAGCCGGTGCGACAAGTTTATGACCACAGTCATGGTCTCCACACACGACTTCAATGTATAATGATTGGCCTCAATATCCGATTGCGCTGCCATTATTTGCTCCACAGACAGCATAAAAAAGTTCAACGGAGCAAAACCAGGGGCGCTTGGATGAGGTTCAAGGGCAACCGCACCGGTTATTTCTCTTGTGGACTCGTTGAGGTGTGGAAAGAAAGTGAGCGGACCACGGGAAGAAGAGGCCATGTTCTGGGTTGTTGAGTGTTTCAGAGAAACAGCGATTTCAGACTGGTAATGTCAGAAAGGGTTGGTTGCAAAGTGTTTCAGAATGACGATGTTCAGAGGTTTCAGACTAGTTTGGTTTGCACAGCCTTCGCCTCGGTTTATATAGACAACGACGAAGAGGACGACACGACGCTCTATCGATCACATGCATCGCCGCGTTCGGCGTGACTTTTGATGGCTCGCCGCTCGACGATTTCTGTCGGGCACGACTTTGATGAATTGGGCACACCTTTTGAGAGCTCGATATATACATGTATATCTTTTGGGCAGCCTATATACACAATCGTACAGTGTATTTTCTACATCGGTCCGGCATGACCCCGTAAACTGTCCCGACACTGATTCCGGTTAGCTTCTACATGGGTCCGGCATGACCCCATAAACTGTCCCGACATTGATTCCGATTAGCTTCTACATCGGTCCGGCATGACCTCATAAACTGTCCCGACATTGATTCCGGTTAGCTTCTACAATGGTTCGACACAACCATACAGTGTCTTCTACAGCGGTTCGACACGACCATACAGTGTCTCATATCCTATTTTATTCTATTTTATTTTTCTGTTTTGTTACTCTCTCCAAACTCAAGCTGGTTGGTTCCTATCCCCCTTGAATTTGAGGGGGGCTGTTAGTGTTATTAGTGTAATATTAATGTAATACAGCTGCACTATCTAGCTGTCCCACTCATGTTGTTGTATAACTAATGTTGTATCTTTATGCTTTCGGTGGGTTAGCATCCAATGTATCCTATTTACTCTCTATATAAATGAGAGTGTTGTAAATCACTGAAAATATCTATTAATACACAATTTATTCTTTGTATTTCTCTCTTTATATATTGAATTTAACATGTTAGATATCATCCCACGGGAGAAGTGATCTGTTCAGCTCCATGTGGGGAACGATGCAAGGGAAGAAAGACGACACCAAATTCGGCGGAGTACGGTGCACATGGATAGTTGTTTGAGGCGTCGAATTTTGTATAACAAATCTGGAGTGATTTGTGGGATAGTATCGGCCAATATTCTTCTTTGGTGGTGTATAAATAGAGAGGCTCAAGAGTGAGCTAAGACATGGAAAAAAAACCAGAGAGTGACCAAATGTAGTGAGAGAACAGAAAGTCCCTTTATGGCAGAGAGGGAGCTCCCTCGATGTGAGAAGGGGAGCTGTGTAGGAGTTGAGTGAGAGAGTCTCCTTCTCTGTTTGGTAAATTTTTTTGTATTTCATCTCCATTAATATAGTGCAAATGGTTTTTCTTCCGTGAACGTAAATATTGAGCCGAACTACATTAAATATTGTGTCTCCTTTGTGTGTGCTATTTTCTACTTGAAAGGATATCTAAAAGGTTTTGGACGGGATTCTAATTTCCCAGCATTATGTACATACACATTTAAATGGATCCAACTTTTTATCTGCCATACACTTTGACACATACTTTAATTTTTTTGCACATAACACATACTTTAATTTGATCATTAAAATCACTTCTCATTCCTTTTTTTTTCTTTTTTTCTTTTTTTTTTTTTTTTTTTTTTTTTTTTTTAACTGTACTTCTCATTCCTTAAACTAACAAAACTTGACATACAAAATTAGACTTCACCTTTATTATTTTTTTATCATCTAACTTTTGAACCTTTCCGGTCCAATCTAATGATTTGTAGCCATATGGTCATTTTCTCTGTCGTTTTTTTATTGGTCCCCTAAAAAATGGTCAAAATATCCCTTTAATACTAAGCCCATGGCTAGATAGTATTCCCCAAACACCAAATAATACTTTTTTCGGGGCCTTTGCTTGCTTATGACTTAGCTGAGCTGGGCTGTTTGTCTGGGTGTAGTTGTGGGCTTAGGCTAAAAGCCCACTATGTACAATTACTTTGGGTATAGAGTGCAACTTAGGTAAATTATACTTTGTTCTCTTTATATTTGGTTTTTATTTTTTTTATTTTGATTTTTAAAATTTATGTTTTCCTCTTTTATCCTTCATACTTCAAATTTTTCTCAATTTACTCTCAAAACTAATTTATATCCAAAATTAGGCAAAAAATTATACATTGATAGCCATATGGTATAAAAATATTTTATTATATATATAACTCACATTTCTAACACAAGCCTAAATTTTAATATAATAATAAATATATTTTTTATATTTTGTGGCAGTTATCATAACATTTTTTGTCTAATTTTAAACAAAAATTAGCTTTGAGTGTAAATTGAGAAAAACTTGGAACATAAAAAATCAATTTGAGAAAAAATAAACTTTAAGGATTAAAGTGAAAAAATGACCAAATATAAAAGGGATAAAGTGTAATTTCAAAATTAATAATAATAAAGTATAAGTTAAAATTAACCCTCTCTAAGATTGGACATGGGCCGGGCATGGGTGGATTCGGGCCAAGCTAAACCCACACTATATAATAATAATTCTTAAAGTTGTTTCCAAAGCTCAGCCTTGTTTGAGATGAGACCTATACTTTATTCTCAAATTAAAAACAAATAAAAAATTCCAAATCATCTTACATGCACAAATATTGTTTAATATAAATATTTTCTTTCATATTTTAAAATAAAAAATAATAATTTATTTATTTATTTGAGTGCCTTTTTATGTTTATAAAAAATAAAGTCAAAACAATATAAAAATAGCAACAATTACAATGCAGTGGTAGTTTCAAATTTAATTACTAATCAATGGAAAAACATATGATTTTATAATTTAATGTATCTATAGTTTACCACTAATTTAAAAATATTTTCACAAATCCACATTGAATTGATATTTCTCTTATAAAAAATATATTGTATTCATTGTCACCAGGCTGGCCTCAATTCTTCAAGCCCAACTCATATTATAAGTCGGCCTAAAATATTTTTACAACACGACCACATAGGCATAAGTCATAATCTCAAGTCTTATAAATTGGGCTTAATGGGCCATTGAATCGATGCCCACCTACTATTCTCCCAATTTTGAAACAATCAATTTTAAGTAAAAATTATACTAAATAATTTGAAACTCAAATCTATATATTATATAAAGAAAATAGAGTTTTTAACCCACAAGCTTTGTAGGAACTCCAATATCACAATCTTAATTTTCTAATTTTTTTTTTGTTTTTTAAAATAAAAAAAATCCCGCTCATCCTTATTTTTGGCACTTTTTGAATTTTAAAAAATCCTAACTACCATAGCCGGACAAAACCAGGATTTCGTTACTTAAGGGATCAAAAAAAAAAAATATCACCATATAAACAAACTGTCACGCCTTGAAAATTAAAACAATAAAGATTCATCAACCTCTAATTGCTTTATCTTGTTTCCAAATCAACCATTCCAATGCTTAACATATTTAAGAAATATAAAGCCTCAACATAGATATCATCATCAATCTCTAACATGTGTATTCATTAAACATCAAGAGATTAAAAATATATATATATATATATATTCCACATGCGAGTATATATTCAACATTTTTAGAATATGAATCTATAACATGTGACACAATAAGTGAAGTACAAATTAATGCTCTCAAGGGGCTACAAATTCTAAGGCTTAAGCCCGATTATATAAAAGTTGCTTTCAAACCCATACATATAAAGTCTTTCGCTTGTCAAAAATAATTACAAGAAAAGAACCTTGTACTCTCAAAATATAGTCAACGCCTCTAACTCAGTCGGATCACTACATTCTTTCATGTACAAAATTCCATAGGGTGAGCACAAAGCCTAGTAAGAAAATCTTAACATAGTATATACATTTTATACAATCTCCTAAGATGAATGCAAATGTCATGCCATGTTCAAAAACATATATCTCTATTTTTTGAAACCTTTGTGCACAATGCAATTTGAGAATTTAACAATTCAATGATTTCAATGTAGTTCAAAGGGGCGGTAAATATGACTTAAGTAATCTCTAGGTTAGCGTCTGCAAGTAGGCATAACAAGTACTACCAATCCCCACTTTACCGGTTGCTAATTGGATGGCACGTGGTACCTCCTCCGCGTATTTTTGGTCTTTCATCATAGACATTCAAGCCAACTTAACCAATACCAACTACAGTCCCTCTTCAGACTTACCAATGTGTTTATCCCAAAAACAAATCAATATGATATTGTTTCACAAACCATTTCCTTTCTCAAAAACAATACTTTTCCAATGCAAGATTCAAAATCCATTGCATCAATGATAAAATGGAGTGGCAATGCAATAATGAAACAATGCATTTATATTGTCCATTTTCAATTTCACCACACAATTCTCCATTTTGATCAAATTCCCACATCTCTTGTCATTGTAACATCATAATACACTTACAAGAGATAAAATAGTACAATATCAACCTTCATGTATTTTTCATAAATTTATCATCATTTTTAGCATTTGATCTTTCCAAAATAACAACAACAAACTATTGCTCAAGCTTTCCAATTCAACAAATTTTCATTTTCTCATGAAATTTCTTCATTTGATACAACTATAAAATTTTCGCCATCATTTACTTGCATAACAAATTGTCAAGAACCAATTTCACAATACATACAACTTTTTCCCAAAATTCCCAAATTCTAGGGTTTCCACCAAACAAGGTTTTTGTTCCGTTTTTGATTTATTTATTTTTTTTCCAAAACAACACCCACATTTTAGAACGTAGCTCATAATCTCAAGGTCTTGGAAAAAATAGAATAAATCATCTTCTAACATCATCTAGGATTCAACAACCCAAAATCATAACTCACAATCATGTAATAAATGTTTCAACAAGTACAATCTTACATATATATATATATATATATATATCTATATATCTATATATATATAACTCAAAGATTTTCCCTACCTTAAGCTTGGGAGATGAAGAGGAAGAAAATCCTAGAACTCAAAGTTGGTGAAAACTCGATCCAATTAGTTATAAACATGTCCTCGTCACCCTCTTCGATTTGGTGTAAAAAGTCCCCTCAAACTCTTGAAAATTTGAGCTAAATCTTAGAGAGAAGTTGGATTTGGGTGTGTTTGTAGAGGGAAGGGTGAGAAAAGATGAGTATAGAAAGAGAGAAGTGAAAAATCTTTGCAAAACACTTTTTGGCATCAGTTTTGAGGAAAAGAGCACGAATTTCGAGACAGACGCGTCGAAATCCGTACATCTGGTTTCAATTCTGCATGAGCTGATTTTTTTGCCTCACAGGTGGTTTGTTTCAGAGAGCTTCCTAGAAAATCCACCCAAAATCTGCTCGCGTGTTTTTCTACCTACAAAACTGTGAAAACTTTGAAAAATTTTGTGAGGATCCGCTCAAGCGGTTTCCAAATCCGTACAAGCAGTTTTGTCCAGAAACTCAGAATTGATTTTGCAACCCAACACAAGTTCTAATGCCCAAAACTCAAAATTTTCAACACAGAAAAGTTATGAGAGGTTAAGTAAGAGTAGAAAAGAAATTTCAACGACCCAAAACGATAAACAAAACGCCGAAAGTAATGCACACAAACTTACTACTCAATACTAGTCAAGTCCAAGACCCAGAACATCATAATCTTCCCCTTTTAGGAAATTTCACCCCCAAAATTTGGTTACACCTCTCACCAAACACTCCAAAGAACAAGGACAATACAACAAAAAAAGGCTCTGAGTGGAAACAACCACACTAATGACAATAATGAATCCATAATAGCAACAAATCAATTATAGCATGGAGATTTCTATCTCAGCAACATTTCACTATCATTATCAAAATCTTTCCATAGGCCAAGGTCACAATCCAACAACCACTAATATGGTAATCATAAGCATATGTTCAACAACAATTGTCACAATCCTACAATAGTTCTCATACTTAAAGGATAACAACAATCATAACAACAACTGGTTTACAATTCCAATTATTTATTCTCAAACACGAGAGAAAATTACAATCTAGATCAAACTAAACATTATCAAATAAATCCAGACACTTGGAGCGGATTTCCGCCTCCCGTTCCTAAGTTGCCTCCTCAACTCCATGGTGCCTCCACAACACCTTCACTAACGGTATGGTCTTACCCCTCAACACTTGCTCTCGGGCATCTAAAACTTGAACCGATCAGTCTTCGTATGAGGCATCCTCATTTACCTCCAAATCAACCTAATCAAGTACATGTGAAGGGTTGGGTTCATACTTCCTAAGCATATATACATGAAACACATTGTGAATCCTAGAAAGCTGTGGTGGTAAAACCAAACAGTATGCCACTTCCCCAATTCGATCTAAAAACTCAAAAGGCCCAATAAACCTTAGAGACAATTTTTCACTCTTACCAAATCTCATCAAACACCGTTTAGATGAGATTTTTAGGAACACATGGTCACTAACCTCGAAAGATAGGGGTCGTCTTCTCTTATCGGCATAACTCTTTTGTCGGTTTTGAGCCGTAGCTAACCTCTTTCAAATGAGAGCAATTTTCTTGATCATCTCTCTAACAATCTTCAAGCCCAACAAACTGGTGATTTACAAGGCAGACCATACAAGCCTCAAATAGTGCCATCTCGATACTTGTTTGATAACTATTGTTATAGGCAAACTCAATCAACGGTAGGTGCCTCTCCCAAGATTCCTTGAAATCAAGGACACAAGCTCTAAGCATGTCCTCCAAAATCTGAATAGTACGCTTTGACTACCCATCGATCTGAGGATGATAAGCGGTGCTACAAGTCAACTTAGTTCCCAATGCCTCTTGAAGGCTTTGCCACAACTGGACAGTGAAACGTGGATCTCTATTCGAGATAATGGTCACAGAGACCCCATAAAGTCAAACTATCTCTCTAATGTACAATTCTAACAAAAAATCAACTGAGTCGCTCGTGCGCATTGGAATGAAGTGCGTAGACTTAGTCAACTTATCAACAATCACCCAAACGACATCATTGCCCCGTTGTGTTCTAGAAAGCTCAACTACAAAATCCATGGTAACATGCTCCCATTTCTACTCGGCAATAGGAAGGGGTTGTAGCAAACCTGCTGGCTTTTGGTGCTCGACCTTCACTTATTGATAAGTAAGGCATTTCAAAACAAATAAGCTGACATCTCACTTCATACCCCTCCACTAAAGCTGGCAACTAAGATCATGATACATTTTAGTGCCTCCCGGATGTACTGCAAGGCATGAGTAATGAAATTCTCAGAGTACCTCCTCTCTACAAGATTATAGCACAAACAAACGGTCTTGGTAACTCACACTCAAATCCGAGTGGATGTTCAAACGTTTCTTTTCCTTTCCGTTGGAGATCCTATCACAGATTGTCTCCACCTCACGGTTACCATGTTATGCCTCTATGACTCTACTAATCAAGGTAGGTTGAGTAATCTAAGTAAACAAGGTAGCACCTTCATTGGATTCACCAAAATAAAAATTAAACTCACCGATATCACCTAGCATATCCATTCCCTGAATGGCCACACTTGCCACACTACTTACAGATTTCCTTCTCAAGGTGTCGGTCACTACATTGGCCTTCCCCGGATAATATTGTAACTCAAAGTCATAATCTTCCATAAATTACAACCATCTCTGTTGGTGTAAATTCAAATCTTTTTTGGAAAAACAAGTATTTTAGACTCTTATGATCGGTGAAAACATCAAACTTTTTGCTATACAAATAATGCCTCCAAATCTTCAAGGCAAAAATTATTGCCGCTAAGTCTAAATCATGGATGGGGTAGTTGTTCTCATGAGTTTTCAATTGTCGTGAACCATAAACCACAACCTTCTCTTCTTGTCTCAATAGACAACCAAGTTCATCCCGAGACGCATCGCAATAAACAATATAACCCAAGCCTCTTTCTGAAATTATCAAAACTGGTGTTGTGGTTAACCTAGTCTTAAGTTCTTAGAATCATTTCTCACAAGTCTCGTTTCATACAAATTTGACACATTTCCTTATCAACCTGGTCAGCGGTACGGCTAGTCTAGAGAAGTTCCTTACAAAACAACGATAATACCTGGCTAATCCCAGGAAACTTTGGATTTCAAAAATATTTTTAGGTTATTCCCAATCTTGAACAACATCTATCTTAGAAGAATCTACAGTTACTCATTCTCTCGACACAATATGCCCCCAAAACTTCATTTTTGCTCACCAAAACTCGCATTTCTCAAATTTAACATACAATTGATGCACCCTATGCAAGTCAAGCACTACTCGCAAGTGTTCATTGTGTTCCTCCTTGGAGGTTGAATAAATCAAGATATCGTCCACAAAGAAGACCACAAAGTGGTCTAAGAATTCACAGAAGACTCGGCTCATCAAGTCCATAAAGGAAGCAGGAGCGTTGGTTAAACCGAAAGGCATTACTAGGAATTCATAGTAGCCATAACACGTGTGAAAGGCCATTTTCTGGATATCCTCCTCCTGAACTCTCAACTAGTGGTACCTCGATCTCAAGTCTATCTTCGAAAAGTAATGAGACCCCCTAAGTTGGTTAAATAAGTCCTCTATTTTGGGCAGAGGATACTTATTCTTAATGGTAAGTTGATTCAATTTGTGATAATCAATACATAACCGCAACGACCAATCCTTCTTCTTCGTGAAGAGAGCCGGCACTCCCTAAGGTAATGTACTGGGGCGAATGAAGCCCTGGTCTAAAAGTTATTGAAGTTGAATCTTTAACTCATGCAATTCTGCGGGTTCAAATCTGTATGGTGCTGTGTCGTGCCAAGCACTAAGTCAATGGAGAACTTAATCTTCCGGTGTGGTGGAAAACTAATAAGATCCTCGGAAAAAACATCCGGGTATTTACAAACTACCCTCAGCAATTTAACTCGGATCCCGTCACTCTTACTATCCAAGAGAGTTGCAAGAATACAACTAAGCTTGCCCCTACCATGAGGGTCATAAACTGGCGATAAGACTCTATTAGCTTTGTCCCCTAGAAAATAAAAATATTCACCACTCGAGGTGCACACCGTAACCCTTTAACGGTAACAATCAACAACGACACGATACGAAGACAACTAATCCATGCCTAAAATGACATCAAAACCCGACATGTCTAACAACACAAAAGCAAAGGAAAGTCAGCGCTTGACAACCTCTATCTTACAACCACGACATCCTCGATCTAAGTTAACCTTACCCCCAACTGGTGACTTTACCCTAAGTGGAGACGCTAGCTGAGCCACCTCTAACCCCAATGTAGAAGCAAAAATAAAAGATATAAATGAATGCAACGCACCTGTATCAATCAACACATTAGCCAATGAATTGAACACAATAAAAATACCTCTCACAACAGAGTATCCTGGCAACTACCCTGGCGCTGTAACAGCATAGACGCACCCTTGTGGCTCCTGATCAACTTGCTCATCTCTCAGAGGATAGGCCTGCTGTATGGATTGAGTCGAAGCGGCTCCCTGATTGGTCCGTGAGGTCTGGACTAAATGAGCCTGCTAATGGCTCTGAGTCTGCCTCGACCCTGATACGCCAAATGCGCCTCCTAACTATGGGTAAGCTCTTTTCAAATGCCTCGACTGACCGCACTAAAAGCAAGTAGGTCCTTGCCCCCTACTATGGGACTGACTTTTAGATCGTTAGGTGGTGGTGATAATAACATCTGCTGCCCTTCTCCCTTTTGTAGGTAGAAACTAGCCTTGTGGCCCTGGTAATGGAAAAGTAGATCTAGTCTGCTGTGATTGGGGTTTAGATGAAGAAGTGCCCCTATGTTTCTTGCTAGGTCTAAAGTCTTCTTACGACTCTTGACTCCTAGATCTCAAACGTCGAAGTCTCTCCTCCTCGGCTTGCACTACAATCTCTACATGTGCCACGACCTCCACAAGACGGTCATAGTTCGGGATCATATTTCTGACAACCTTGAACAAGATCTTCATTCTCCATCTTTTCTCGAACTTTATGCAATGGCGCTCTTTGTTGCCACAAACTCTGGTGCAAATTGGGACAAACTAGTGAAGGCCGCTTTAAACTTGGCCATGGACATGTTTAATTGCTTGAGGTTTTCGAATTCTTGCCTTAATCTCTTCCTAGCGGTGGGAGATAGTGCAGACCGCCCGTAACTCCCACTCCGCGCGCGAGGGCGCGAATCGTTTGTTCATTAGTTACTACAGTTCGGACTCGTGTCATAGTTTTGAATCTAATATCACATAGTGCAATGTGAGACCGATAAATCACCAAAGAGTCCAAATCTGGCAAATCGTTTTGGAAAATCGCTTTTTATAAAGAAGTGTCAAACATAGACTGCTTTGCCAGATACAGAGTCGCAACCTAAATGTTTTATTTTGGGGAAATTTAGGAAACACTGACTCGTGCCTAAGGCCACGTGTCCGTTATCACCAAAGTTGCCTCGGCTCGAGAACTTGGGTACGAGAGGGGAAGGTCATGCAATGAGCACCCCCGCTCGCCCGATCAAAGATCGGCCTTTACTAACATGATATTTTGTTTTTGAAAACATATGTGTTCTTATTCCGGTTATTAACCTAGAATTACTATGTGATGCGCACAGCATACAAGTATAGACTAGATCGCCTAAGTTGGAACAAATATTTCATGCCCATTTGTTTGAAAACGGTTTAGAGGTGCTACTCGCAAGTAGGCTAAGTCGTGGGTTTTGCCACCCTCAAGTGGGCTTAAAACACACATTTTGATGAATTGTTGTAATTCAAGCAATCCAACCTTCACCCACAGGCATTCAAGCAGTTAATCACTTAAGCAGTTAGCCTCATGGCAAGCATGCTAGACATGGCAACATACACATCTCATGCAGTACGCTAAAGCGTAAACACTCGCAGTGTACTCCGAGCCAAAACCAAGAACTAGTTAGAAATCATGCATGATCCTAGTTCATGTTAAGATGGCTAATGCAACACATGCAAAAATGCAACTAAGATAGGCTCGGCTATTCTAAAATGTCATGTGAATGCAACTTGATAACATGCCGTTGAACACGTATTCAAGTAAGTATTGAAATACTGTGCAGTTAGTATGATGCGCCGAGCCCGGTGCATGCAATACAGATGAATGGATGCACGCATGCAAGCATGAGGTATGCTAATGAAATATGCCTAAAACTAACCATCGTAAGCGGTTAAGTAAAACGGAGAAAGAAATGGGGGTTGGAAAACATCCATCACACACACGCACTCTTATTACAACAGTTGGCCTCTCGACGGAGGGTCCGAAAAAATAAGCTAAGCTAGCTAAGCTTAGCTAATTAAGTACAAACCAAATCAAAACTAGCTATACCTAGCTAATTATAATATTACACAGCAAATCAAATGATTAAATTACATGAACTAATCATCAATACTGAAATGGCCTCGCTGGCGATGAAGAGATGCATGCTCGGTCGGCTTTGCTCGAAAATCCACTAACGTGCCTCGTGTCGCCTCTGTTTGCACACTTCTGTATCTCTAAAATTATGCCAACTTTCATAGTGCTTCTGACCCACCTTATGAACAATCTGAGAGGTGGTCGGCCAAGAGGAATGGCCATCGGCCAATTTTGTAGTCGATCGGCAGACTTTTATGGTCAATCGGCAGATCTGATGGTCGATTGGCCAACATTTCCTGCAAACTTCTCCTTTTGTTGCAACAGAGCACTGACAGAGGCACGGCAATGTATTTGCAAGAAAATGTGTTTGCCACCACGCTCCTTATCATGTCTAAGGCTCAAAGGAGTGTAATGCTCGGTTCTAGAGCCACCAATTGCACATCTCAATGCATGATGGCCAAAGATGCCGAGTTGCACAAATCAATATCAAATGAATGCACAAAAACACATAAATGCCTTAACCTCTATCATGCATGATCAAGAGGGTTAGCGACCGAGAATTGAGGCACGTTTCATCACTTCAAGTACGAAACGTCCCTCGTTTCTCTTGCTCAGATTAACACTTAATCTAAACAAAATGCAAAGCAACAACAAGCATACAAACATGCAATGCAACTCAAACATGCTATGCACAATGCAATGTGACAACATGGCATACACAATGCAAATAACAACATAGTTTACATAATGCAATGTAACAACATGGAATATTCAATACAATGTAACAACATGGCATAGTTAATGCAATGTAACATAAGCATACACAATGCAAAGAACATTGCATACACAATGCGATGTAACATAGCATACACAATGCAATGAACAACATGGCATACTCAATGCAATGTAACATAAGCATGCAAACAACATGCAAACAAACATGCTAAATGGACTTAAACCGAATGTGGACAGACCTCAGCCATGCCCAAAACAGTGGCCAAAATGCTGAAATGAAGGCATGAAATGAAAGACAATGCATGCACATGCAATGGCCCATCAACTAGGCCTAAGAGCACAACTCTCAAGAGTGCTTAAGAAGTGACAAATGTGGGAGTGTAACAACACTATAAGCTCTGAAATTAGGTACGAAATGATTCCAAATCATTCAAACAATACAAGTATAGCATACTAGGGTCCTTAAAGCATTAAAGCTAGCAAAGAGGACTATACAAGGGACATGCAATACATGGAATAAATGCATGAACCAACCATGGACAGAGCTTAATTAGGTCTAACCAAAGACGAAAACATGTTAAGATGGGGGCTCAAAGGTCTAAGCATGCATGCATACACACTTGGCCACAAACAAGGCAACAATGCACAACTCTTAAACCACAATTAAAGAGTGATATGCATGAGAATATGGCAATGTTACATGCTCTGAAATCAAGTATTAAATGATGCCAAATCATTCAAATAGCTCAAAGATAGCATGCATGAGGCATCAAAACACAAGGCTAGCAAGGCCAATTGCACCACAACTATGTAATTCATGAAGCATATGGAAAATACAACCCAAAACAGTCCTAGAGGATGTTAAAATGATGCTAAAACATGTATGGAAGGAAGCCAAAATAAGCTAGCATAGTGAGCATGAAGCATGAAATATGCAAGGCCAAAAGGGAGGATTACACTACGCCTACCAAGACCAGGCGTGAGATGGCTTCGCCAACAAAAATCAGAGTTATATCATGGCAAAATAACCCCCAAAACACACTGAAATGATAGCTCGCAGGCTTAGGCATGAAGGCATACACAATGACTCATGTTTAAGGCATAAAGCATGAACCTTCCAAAGCATGGAAAGGGTGACAAATGTGAGAACGTGGCAATTAAACATGCTCTGAAATCACATAATAAATGATGCCAAATCATGAAAATAGCCTAAGTAATGCATGCTAGTGGACTTGATACACAAAGCTAACAAGCTAAAATGCACTATGACTATACAAAGCAAGTCATGCATGACCAAAATAACACAAATCAGACATTAAGCATGGTAAAACATGGACAAAAACTTGCTGGAGTTAAGCCAAAATCATGTCAAAATGATAGTCCAAAAGCAAGGTGCATGTTAGGCTATTATGCAAGATTACACTACAAGTATGTAAAGCATGCAAGATGCTATCAAACTAACATAAAACAGAGTTGTGGCATGCTAAAATAACACCAAAAACTTGCTGAAATGGAACCAATATATGCTAGACAAACATGTTACTTTGATGAGCTATCTATGCAAGTATGCAAGACATAAGGAGAGGGGATGACCTTCTCCTATTTGGGACCTCAAAACACTATTTCCACCACTGAAATTCCTCTGGAATTCAGTGGTAGAAAGCTCATATAAAGGCTAAAACAAAAGCCTAAAGGGATGGCCCAAAACACGGTAAAATAAGGCCCTAAAGGGGGTAGACCACCCCCAACACCAACAAGACCTCAAACAAACATTACAAGCATGCAAAATCAGAACTTTTTGCAGTAGAAAGTTAGGCCTAAAACAACATGCAAGTAGGGCCAAAAGCTTAATAAAAAACAAGGGATTAAGAGGTTAGAAGCTCACCCTTGTAGAACAACTTTAGAGCAACAACTCCAGCAGCCTTTTTTGATCAAAACCAGTCCAAAAACTCCAAAATCAACTTCAAGAAGCCTCAGCAACAAAAGGATGGTGTTTGAGTGTGTGTTTGTGTGCAATAGTATGATGAAAATGCACTTTTGAGCACAAACAAGTGCAAACATATAGATATATATATATATATATATATATATATATATATCTTGTATATCAATTTTTCAGAACCTCTGGAAAGGGAGAGGGGCCTCCCTTCTTATTGAAAATCAAGTCCTAAGCTTGTTGAGCAAGCTTGGAGCTTGATTGAAATCTATTCATACACGTGTATGGAGGATACACCAAGTGACCAGCAGCTGGCACTAGCTGAAAGAAAAATATCTGGAAAAGCAAAAAAAGGGGTCTCGGCCAAAAAAACGGCCGATCAACCAAAAAGAGTGACGACCGGCCAACACTTATGGCCAATGGCAAGAAGGAGAGGCCGATGGGCACAAGGCCTGGCCGATGGGTTGTAGGGATGGCCAACAAGCCACCTTTTTCCCTCAGAAACAAAACCACAAGTCTTTGGTCCACAACCAAGCATAAAACAGACAAGTTGAGAGGTTCCAAGGCAAGGCGCGCGACCGAGACCTTCAGAAACTCAAAACGAACACGAGCATGGATGATCATCGAGTGTGCAAACGATGATATCCAAGTCTTGAGGACGGTAAAAAATGGGGTGTCTACAGTTGCCCCTCTTTGACAGAACTCGAAAGTCATAAGATGATGGGAGTGAATGTCAAAGCCCAGAGACGACCCATTTTTGACGAGACCGAAAACTTAGACAAACATACAAGATGACAAAAAGATGCGCCCGTAGGCAGGGGAAAGATACAAATGACATGCACAATGCCAAACATAACTTAGGATCATGCAAAGAAAGCTGTGATGAAGCAATTATGCAAAATAAATGCAACATTTTAAGCGAATGTTATGCGAGCGAGTAAATACGAACCAAACTACATCTCATGCAGAAAGAATGTAAGAAAATTATGCAATTCTCGCTGCGCCTTATGCGGAGAAGGCTAAAAGCAACTACCGAGAGCACCCGGAGTCTCAAATGAAATACCTCCCAGCGTATCAAACGCAAAAGGAGAAGGACTGTGCATGCAAGTGCAGTCGTCCAAACGTGTGTCAACGCAAGAGGAGAAAAGGTACGTCCAAACGCATGGCAAACGCTAGTGGAGAAGGGTAGTAGTCAGACTGAACCAGAACTTCTCTTGAATGAACCGTACATACAATATCGTGCCTGAAAAGAAATACACTCAATAGGTACAGTATAGCAGTAACACATGTTCAACGCTATATCAAGGTATATTTAAACGCATGCTCATATGATGCCGATGAAAACATACATAGTATTGCAAGTGAAAAGTGCATAATAATGCAATGCACTAACAAGTGCAGGTAAGGTGCCAAGAAAGCGCGAACAATGCAATGCACTAACAAGTACTGGTAAGGTGCGCAAGAAAGCGCGAACAATGCAATGCACAAGATACAAACATTTTCTATGCAAGATGAGAGCATGTAATAAACTGCACAAAACAATGTGATGCACAAGAAAGTGCAAGTGTAAACTGCACAAAACAATGCAATGTGCAAGAAAGCGCGAGTGTAAACTGCACAAAACAGCGCTATGCGTAAGAAAGCACGAGTGTAAACTGCATAAAATAGTGCGATGCGCAAGAAAACGCGAGTGTAAACTGCACAAAACAGTGCGATGCGCAAGAAAGCACAAATGTAAACTACACAAAATAGTGCGATACACAAGAAAGCGTGAGTGTAAACTGCACAGAACAGTACGATGTGCAGGAAAATGTGAGTGGAAACTACACAGAATAGTGTGATGTGCAAGAAAGCGTGAGTGCAAACTGCACAGAATAGTGCGATGCGCAAGAAAGCGCGAGTGCACAAGAAAATGTGATGAAGGTGCACAAACAAAGTGTGATAAAATGCATGTTCTATGCAAGTAAAGTACACAAAATAGTGCGATGCAATAGATAATAGATGCGATGGGGACATACTCCAACCATGTTGGGATCATGAGAAGAGAGAGACACTCTAACCATATTGAAATCGTGAGAAGAGGTCCGAAAAAAACTGCCTAGGTGTGTACATGACGCAACCTGAGATAAAACAAGCCCAGGCTCGTGCATCACGCATCCTGAGATAAATTCCAAACACGCTGAAATCGTGTGAGGAATGGGACACTCAAACCACGCTAAAATCGTGAGAGGAGCTCCAAAAACAAATGCCCAGGTGCGTGCACGACGCAACCTGAGACAAATTCCAAACACGCTAAAATCGTGTGAGAAAAGGGGAAACTCTAACCATGCTGAAATCGTGATAAGAGATAAACAAATTCCAAACATGTTGAAAATCGTGTGAGGAAGGGCAAACTCTAACCACGCTAAAATCGTGAGAAGAGGTAAACAAATTTCAAACACACTGAAATCGTGTGAGGAAGGACAAGCTCTAACCACGCTGAAATCGTGAGAAGAGGTCCAAAAAACAATCGCTCAGGCTCGCGCTTCATGTGTCTCGAGATAAAACCCGCCCAGGGCCGCACTTCACGCGTCCTGAGATAAATTCCAAACACGCTGAAATCGTGTGAGGAAAGAACACTCTAACCACACTGAAATCGTGAGAAGAGGTCCGAAAACAACCGCTCGGGCTCGCGCTTCACACGTCCCGAGATAAAACCTGCCCAGGGCTGCGCTTCACGCGTCCTGAGATAAAAGAAAATCGCCCGGGCTCGTGTTCCACACGTCCTGAGATAAAACCCGGAGGACAACGATCCTAAACGCTGCCCAGCGTAAAAGGATAAACGATAAAAGATAACACAATATTCAAATAAATGCAATAAGTGTGATGATACGATACATGTTACAAGCAATGTAGAGCATGATGTTTAGGGAATGCAATAAACAAACAAAGCGGCACTTTAGAAAAGCACCTCATGAGGTGAGTGGCGGTAAACCGCTCTACTCTGACGGGGATCTCCCCTTTGTGTTCTTCGAACACTTACCCTCAACTCACAGTACAAAGGTCCTGAAATGCTGACAAGGGGTAACTTCTGCATGTAGAAACCACAAATGCCGTTTTCTTTCCTGATCATATTCACAACTTCCCCTATTCTCCAACGGGGTGACAGACCAGGTTGGTTCAGTACCCAGAATTGAGGCGCATACACATGCTATCTCAATCTATGGGGCTGCCATACCGATTTCAAGCCGAGGATACACCCTTAGGTATTTAAACTAGACTTTAGTCTCGGAAATTCCAAACCTTTGTGTTCTAGGCATCAGCCATTCGAACTCTAGTTTCCACTGTCGTAACTGATCTCTTAGGAACTCATTGCAAACATAGCCAAGATGCCCCTGGCAGAGAATGATACTCAGGGAGAGCACTTCTAATCGCCATTATGGCTTGAAGCAGGCTTAATCTTGAGCTTGAGGTAGAGGCACACTCATACTTCGGAGCATTGGCAAGACCTGAAGAGGTACACACGGAATGCAATCTCGGAACTTGCTGAATTCGAAACAAACTTAGATGCTCCAAATTTTCCCTCTTTTCTTTTGCTTTGCAGTCTGGAACCTATGTAGCTTCAGATAGGTCCTGGTTTTACTGTTCTCATATGACCTGGATTGAACCCTGTAGTTTTATGAAAGAACAAATCCTGTTTTGCACAAATATAGAGAATGGCACAACACTCTAAGCATAAAACGATTTATTTGAATTTGAATTTGAAATTGAGAAATGAGTTCTCGACCGGGTATTGAGCCTATGATTGAACACAGTGCACCACGACTCAACAAAGGAAAACAAAAGGTAAACAACCTAAATACATCGAGAAACACTCGAAACGACTCAAAGCAAGAATCGAGACAAACAAAACGCACACACAACACTCAGATGTGTTCCAACAGTGGAAGACCTCTCAGTTCATGAGGAGCCAGTTTCTTCGGGTATTGTTTCTCATCCTTTCTTGTTTGTGATTCTCACATCACTTTGGCACTCAATCTCTTGTTTTCTGAAAGAGCCATTTTCTCACTTTTTCCCTCAGTGCACATCTCTCTATTCTTCAATCTCTCATTTTTTATCCCTCCCCTGGGTGGTTGATGGATAAACAAGAAATTGTGGGCTCTTGCCTCTACCATTCTGCTAGATTCTTCTTCTTCTACTCACAACAGTGAACTTTCCCACAGAGGGGTGGCGCTACAACTGGATGTGTAGCAAATCTGCAGCTGACATCAGTTGATGACGCCCTTGGCTAGTTTGGATGTGATCAGACCTATCCAGATAAGGGAGTGGAATATCTTGATCCATTCCAGTTCGTGCTTCACACTTAGCTTGATACCTCGCTGCTTGGAGGGTGAGAGAGCTTTCAGCCCTTTGGTGTTAGCTTCAGTTGTGCCCTTTTCTGGCAGGTAGAGTGCCCTTTCTGGCAAGTAGAGTGCCCTTTCTAGCAAGAATGTTGACAATGGGGAAAAGACAGAACACCTGACTCAACTGTGCCCCTAGTTCATCATTTTGATCATTTTTTGTTTTGGTTTTCTACTAAAACAATTTTGACCAATATGAGAGTTAGATTAACATACTTGTTCAACTTTTGATTTGAAATCATGCAAGTCAGGCTATGAGCACTGAAAATTTTCCTTTTTCAGGTCCAAGAAATGGTCCAGTTTTGGAAAAATAGAATAATTTTAGAGAGAAAATTAGTCAACCTCATTAAAAATTCTCAAAAATTGTTTTTGCAAATGGCCACCGCTCAACCAACGCAGAATTTACTCTTGAGATGCACAACCTCAGATCCAAAACAATGGAAAATTGCCCCTTGTCCAATGGGCACCGCACGATGACGAAAAGTTGCCCCTTGTCTGAATGGCACCACAGTGCACTGTAATCAGTCTTCAAAGTGACGATCACAACCAAACTCTCGGATACAGAGAAGACAAAGATGATCAGAACCATTATATGGACACAATCGATTTGGAAGTGTTTATGGCTGAACTTCAGAATGAAGTTGCCTATGTATCCTAAACATAGGAATCAAGCCTGACGTAGTTTCGAGTTAAGGTACACTCGGGTATTAACCTCTTCTTTTGCCCTCTAACTTTTGCCAAGGCCGCCTTTCCGGGTTTTCAACCTTGCGAGCTATGTTCTTCTTTTCTTTTCATTTATTTTTTTTCATTTCTTTTCTTTATTCAGAATTTTTTATTTCTTTTTCTTCATTTCTTTTTTGTTCTTTTTCTCTTGCTCTAACTTTTGCCTGAGTCGCCCTTTCAGGTTTTCGGCCCAGCGAGCCTCTTAAGGGTAAAAGTGTAGCTTGGTCCATATTGATCGGTTTAAGATCTCGAAGCCAGTTGAATCTAGGAGAGTGGCTGTTGTTCGCTGATGATGTAGTAGTCCATCCAACTGGGTCTAAATTTCCCCTAGTGTTGTGGATAGGAACTCGGTTGTCCTTCAGCAATACTTTATTCTTTCCTCCCTCCTGGGATTTGGCATTCTTGCCGATCTTCGTTATCTTGAGAAATGTCCCAAATTTTGACTCTTCGAGCACATTTGACATTCTTGCCCCTAGCTCGAGGGTTGCTTCTGATCCAGCTTTACAAGCTTTCTTTTGATCAATCTGACTTTCTTGATTTGACTTTCTTACCCCTAGTTCGAGGGGTGCTTCTGATCTTGTCACACAAGCCTCACATTGTGGTTGACCGTTGAACATTCTGAACCCAAGTTAAAGGTTTAAAAGCAAAGGGGTCGAGTCTCGAGGCTGAGAACGATCCTAGGCTGTGCAATCTTAAGAGCGATTCCACACAGGTCTTCGCAAGATCACGCAAAACATTTTTTGAAATCTTTTAAGAAAGCAACAAATCGCTCGCGCTGAAGACAGTGTAGAACCAATCTGGATCATGTCAGGATCCTTCTCAGTACTCACATTAACAAGCATGATTTCATTCATTAAGGGCTTAGCATGCCTCTCTTTCTCTCAATTGATCAAATTTTACAAATCCAGAGGAATTCCTTCATCTTCGTTTTCATCACAGTGTTTAAAAATTTTTGAAAAACTCAGGTCAATGTAATGACTTCAAGACACAGAAAAGTAAGTGAAAAGCACTGCCGTTTTATTCAAATCTTCTGGCACAACTAGCTCAAGGCAGAAACAAACACAAAAGCGTGAAAATCACTGCTGTTTCATTCAGATTTTCTGGCATAACTGGCTCCAAGGCAGAAACAAACTCAAAAGAAAGCGAAAAGACAAACACAAAACAAGCAAGTGATGTCCGAGGTAACACCCCCGAAATCACCCGACTGTAACAAAATAGGACTAACTCGATACAACAAGACAAACCCTACTGACTCAGTATAAAAAAACTGACTCTATACAATATAACAAGACTGACCCAATACCCAAGTCAGAAAGTACAAAAACTAGCATTCGTACAATGCTCAAAACAGTGCGTGCCATATGCCACATCTGGAGTAAACTGAGCACCGCCCGCAGGTGGTTCATCCCCCGATCACATACTCGTACTGTCCCCTAAGTTCACTGATCTAGTGACCATAGACTTTGCTAAGCTTGGTGTGATTATGACCTCGTTGTCAATCAAATCTTGTACTTCGTGGCGAAGACGAAAGCAATTATCAGTGCTTTGACCGGTTTGTTGATGGTAAGCACAGTACTGGGCAGCATCATGACTGGGTGGAAGACGACCAGGGAGAGGTCGAGGCTCGAGGGGTTTGAGATGGCCTTTTTCAACAAGGATTTGAAGAGCCTTGGACAAAGGGATATAGAGGGCATGGAAGACCCTGCGACCTCGGGATTGATACTTTAAGGTTGTGGATTTTTACTGGGTACACTAGCAAAAGGGCCGGCAGGTGCTGGCTTGGTTTGCTGATCTCTCCCGAGTGCAGGATTAGAGCCTAAAGGATCGTTTCTGGTACGACGGCCCTTCTCTCGGTTTTCTCCTTGTTTCGAATTACTCTCATTCTGAGTGGCGAAAGTGTCATCCACAGTTTTTGCAACAACCACAAGCACTTACTGTTTGTTCAGTCCTTCGACTTTCAAAGCCTCAACAGCCCATAGAAGGTGTTCATAGGGATCAATGCCTGCCCTACCTTGTTATTTCCACTCGCCTCAGCTTGGTCAAAGGATTGGGTCGCTATATCAGAGTGGAGCCCTGCTGTTGTTGACATGTCATTGCCTAAACTTGGGATGGCTTCAGGTTGGCCAATTTCAATTACAATTCGCCCTAGGAGTAGGGAGTCTTCTGGCGTGAAATTTCAGGCATGTGATGTGGTCGATGGACGAGCCGATAGTCCAAAGGCTAGATCAGCCACAGTTCTCTGAAGATCACCGATCATTCCCATCAGCTCAAAAGTAGTGGGCTCACGGGTTTGAGATGATTGGGGTTCCAAGACTGGATGTGTGGTAGATGCCCCAGATGGGCATTGCGTTTCAGCATCGGTCCCACCCTGCATGGCGATTTCCTGGTTTGATGCTGCTATCATGGCCATAACTTATTCCGAACTCTGTGCCATCATGGGTCTGCTGAGTTAAACAAAGGTGATGTGACTGGTGACTGACGGATCAGATGAACCGATGAGCCCTGACTGGCCTTTCGTGGCCTTGCCTCAACGAAGGAACACTGGTTGCCCTTGAATTGAATCTCTGACCTGACAAAGTCTATCAGCACAAGTCCGGTGTACTCGGGGGATATTGGAGCCTTCTAAAGCCACGATTCCAAGACCACCTAGTAAAAGAGAAAACAAGCAACATCTCAACCCAATTTCACTGGAACAGATACGAGCATAGCTGAATGGCTGCACTCTCTACTAAATTCTGCCTAAAAAAATTCTGCCTATAAACTGATACCCTTAGGTAAAATTGATTCCTCAAATTCTAATGCCCGCAGGCCTGGTACCCAGACTTGCAAACTGATACATGCATTCCTGTAGAGGCACACTCTAAAAGCACATAGCAAACAAGTGAGAGCCAAAACACCCCTCTGGAGGGATAGGGTTTCCCTGTCCTATTTTCATCAGGAAATAGGGTTTCACTATGCACACAACGGTTTCAAACAACCTATAATCGGGTAAGTGTAGACGTCCCTGAACGTCTCGGGAGGGAATCCCGTTTTGTTCATTTGGGCTCATTACAGTTCGAACTCTCAAATTGTCACGGTTCTTAATCTGATCTCACAATGTGCGATGTGAGATTGATAAATCACCAAAGAGTCCAAATCCGACAAATCGTTTTGAAAAACAGATTTTTAGAAAGAAGTGCCAAACATGGACTGCTTTGCCAGATACAGAGTCACCACCTAAATGTTTTATGTTTGGAGAATTTAGGAAGCCCTGACTCGTTGCCTAAGGCCACATGTCCGTCATCACCAAAGTTACCTCGGCTCGGGAACTTGGGTACGATTGGGAAAGGTCAGCTATGAGCACCCGTGCTCGCCCGATCAAAGATCGGCCACTACTAAACATGATATCTCATTTTTGAAAACACATGCGTTCTTATTCCGATTAATTAGCTAGAATTACTATGTGATGCGCGCAGCAAAACAAGTATAGACTAGATCGCCTAATTTGGAACAAAGCATTGCACATCCGTTTGTTTGGAAAATGATTTGAAATTTGCTACTCGCAAGTAGGCTAAAACACAAATTTCAATGAATTATTCCAATTCAAGTAATCCAACCTTCACCCATAGGCATTCAGGCAGTAATATCACATAAGCAATTAGCCTCATGGAAAGCATGTTGTCATCTTAACATTCACACTCATGCGAGATGCTAAAGCATAAACACTTACAGTGTACTCTGAGCCAAAACAAGAAACTAATTAGTAATCATGCATGATCCTAGTTCATGTTAAGATGGCTAATTCAACGCATGCAAAATGCAACTAGAATAGGCTCGGCTAATCTAAGGATGGCATGTGAAATGCAACAACTCGATACACGTATTCAACTTGGAATTTGAAATACTATGTAGTTAGTATGATGCGCCGAGCCCGGTGCATGCAATACAGATGAATGATGCAAACATACATAGCATAAGGATGCTAATTGAAATGTGCCCTAGAACTAACCATCATAAATGGTTAAGTAAAAGGGAGAAAGAAATGGTGGTTGGAAGACATGCATCTCACACACGCACGCTTATTACAAAATTGCCCTCTCTCGGAGGGTCCGAATGAATAATACAAATTAATTAACTAACAAGCTAATTAAATATTACAGACTCTTAATTAATTAAACAAATTAATTAAATTACTGAAAGCAGTAAAACAGCCTCAGGGAGAGGGACGAATACATGCACGCTCGGCTCTGCTCGAAAATCCACCGCCATGTCACATGTTGCCTCTATTTACACTGCTCTGCACCTCTGAGGACTGCACAAGTCTCAAGGTTACTTCTAGACTACTCCCTTAGCACTGTGGGAGGTCACCGACCAAGGGGAAACACCACCAACCATGGAGAACTGGTCATCGACCAAAAATTATACCACCGGCTGGGTTTTGATAGTCGGCCGGCACTGAAAATTGCCGGCCAGCCATTTCTTCCTGCAGAAGACTGATTTGCTGCAACAGAGGACAGACAAGACATGGCAATGCATTTTCAAAGCAATTTATGCACCACCACCCTCCTCAGCATGTTTGAGACTTAGAGGAGCATGGTTCTCGACCCTCGGGCCATCAATCACGCATTTCAATGCATGATGGCCTAAGAAGTCAAGTGTGCAACTCAATATCAAATGAAATGCACACAAAACAAACAAGAGGCCTCCAACCTCTATCATAATTGATTCAAGAGGCAAGAGATGCATGCAATGATATGCAACCTAAACATACAAACTAAGCATGCAACATGAACATGTGAACAAGCATGCAACTAATTCAAACATGTAACAAGCATGCGATAATATGTGACAACATGTCAAGCATATGACAAGATGCAAGCTAACAAGCATGCAAAATGCAACTTAAGCATGCAAGCATGTAAGATGCAACACGGACAACACGTTAAGCAACCAAAACAAAAGGAAGAATGCATGCCAAATGCATCACAACTTAAACATGCAACAACATGCCACGGGCCAAGTATACAACAAGGTACATTTGAACTAACATGCTACAACATGTCAATAAGCTTGTGACCTAAACAATGCAACCATACATAGCATGCAACAAAAGGCAAAATGGAGCAAGCATGCGACAACATGCAAGACATGCATGCAACAACATGCGAGGATGGTCTTAAACCAGTATGGACAGTTCTCAAATAGGTCCAAATCAGCGGCCAAAATGCTATGAAATGAAGGACAAAGGTACATACAAACAAGTATGCTAAATGGTCCAATATTTAAGCATCGAAGGGCAACTTTTAAGCACACTTAAAAGGAGGCAAACATGGACAAATGGCAAACATTTTAATGCTCTGAAAACATGCAAAGGATGATGCCAAATCAACCTATTAATGTAAATAACTTATGCACAAAAAGCTTGAAACTGGCCCAAAGGCTCAAACCATGATCATGTGACACATGAAGCAAATGACCAAAGTGGACCAAAAAAGTTCCAAATCATGCCAAAGTAAGCCTAAAACATGCAATGGCCAAAGCTAAAACAAGCTAAAACAAAAGGGGCAAGGCATGAGGCATACAAGGCCACCAAAGAGGTGTTACACTACGCCTAAGACAACCAAACATGGCATGATTTAGGTGACCAAAATCAGAGATATGACATACTAAAATGAGTCCAAAAACCCACTTAGATGGCATCCCAAATGCCTAGACATGATGGCATATACAATGACACATCCATGAGGCGTACAACCCTAACTCTTTAAAGCATTAAAGGGGTTATAAATGCAAGCATACGAGCATGAAACAAAGACTGAAATATCATAACTAGTGGTGCCAAACCACTGAAATGATGCAAATAGAGCATGGTAGAGGAGCCAACACTCAAAGCATACAAGCTAGGTTGCATGGTAGCTATACAAAGCAAGTCATGGATGATCCAAACAACCAAAATCAGACCTTTAGCATGGCAAGAGAAGGCCAAAAGCTTCATGGAGTTAGGCCAGAACAAGTAAGCATAATGGTCTAAATGCTAGGTGCATGTTAAGGCAAAATCGAGGGATTACAAGACAAGTATACATAGCATGTATGGCACATCTAAACCAAATTTGGACAAAGGTAAATCATGGCAAAATAACACCAAATATCAACTAAGACATGGCCAACATGAACTTAAACAAGGTGCTTACACATGAGGCAAATATGACAAGTATTGAAGACAACAAGGAGAGGGGATGGCCCTCTCCTTCTTAGGACCTCAAAACACCATCCCCACCACTGAAATCCCCTCTGGATTTCAGTGGCAAGAAGGCCAATACAAGGTGCTCCCGGAGCTCACAAAAAATGCACAAAATGAGGCCAAACAAGGCCTAAGAGGGGGAAAACAACCCCAAACACCAAAGTGATCTAAACAACTATTTTAAGCACTTAAAAATAGAACTTTTATCAGTTATAACTTAAGCTTAAAAACAGATGCAAGATAGGTTAAAAGCTTGTGCAAAAATAGGGAATAAAAGGGTAAGTTTCTCACCCTTGTTGACTTTCTTCAAGAACACCACTCCAGCACTTTTTCTGAGTTTAAATCAACCCAAGAACCCCAAGATCAACCTCAAGGGACCTCAACTCCAAGGTATGGTGTAACACTAGGTGTCTTGGTGCAAAACTAAGAACAAAATCACATTTAGAACACTATTACACACACTCAAAGGCAAAGAGAGGGAAATATAGAGATAGATAGATACAAGATCCTCTAACCCTAATTCTGGAACGTTGGAACCCCTGAGGAGGGAGGAGAAGCTCCCTCTTTATAGAATTCCAATCTTGCAAAGCTTCCAAAACAAGCCAAGCAAGAGACAAATCCCTCCATACACGTGTATGGAGGGGGTGAATTGTGCTTGCCAACTGTGCTAGCTGGCACTAAATATCTGCATAAAGCAGATGAATAGGGGTCGGCTGGAAAATATGGCCGATTGACCAACAAAAATGGCCGACTGACCAAAAACACTGTCGACCGACCAAAATATTTGGCCAGCGGCAAGAAAACTAGGCCGGTGGCCTCAAGCCAAGGCCGGTGAGGTGTGGGGATGGCCAACAAGCCATTCCCTGCCCTCAGAAGCAAAAACACAAGTGTTTGGTATACAACCAAGCACAAAACAAACAAGTTGAGAGGTCTTGAGGCAAGGCGCGTGACCAAAACCTCCGAGAACTCAAGACGAACACGAACAAGGATGATCATCAAGTGTTCAAATGATGACGTCCAAGTCTTGAGGACGGTCAAAAATGGGGTGTCTATAGTAAGCCACATGTCTTAGTTTGGAACAGTCACTATGGATTCTGATATGCACTAGGTCGAATGGTCAAAAAGGGTGTCTCGGTAAAAAAATGAGGTTTGTGTTCCCGTCGTGGCAGAGCCCGCAACCGGTCAGCCTTATGGCACGCTTTTCCAAGTGAGCCACCGACAAACCGTTCAGGAATAGCATATAGCAAACACGGTGTCCTAGGCGCACCAATGCAAATGCAATGTAAAGAAACACATAAGTGTAGTCAAAACAAGATATCATGACTTCGAGTCAAGTTCTCTAAATCCCCAGTAGAATCACCAGAAATTGTAGACCGCTCGGAACTCCCGCTCTTCGCGCGGGGGCGCGAATCGTTTGTTCATTAGCTACTACAGTTTGGACTCATGTCACGGTTCTGAATCTAATCTCACACAGTGCAATGTGAGACCGATAAATCACCAAAGAGTCCAAATCTGGCAAATCGTTTTGGAAAATTGATTTTTATAAAGAAGTGCCAAACATGGATTGCTTTGCCAGATACAAAGTCGCCACCTAAATGTTTTATTTTGGAAAAATTTAGGAAACCCTTACTAGTGCCTAAGGTCACGTGTCCGTCATCACCAAAGTTTCCTCGGCTCGGGAACTTGGGTACGAGGGGGGAAGGTCATGCAATGAGCACCCCCGCTCGCCCGATCAAAGATCGGCCTTTACTAACATGATATTTTGTTTTTGAAAACATGTGTGTTCTTATTCCGGTTATTAAGCTAGAATTACTATGTGATGCGCACAACATACAAGCATAGACTAGATCACCTAAGTTGGAACAAAACATTTCATATTCGTTTATTTGAAAACGGTTTAGAGGTGCTACTCGCAAGTAGGCTAAGTCGTGGGTTTTGCCACCCTCAAGTGGGCTTTAGAAAACATGATTTTGCCACTCTCAAGTGGGCTTAAAACGCACATTTTGATGAAGTACTCCAATTCAAGCAATCCAACCTTCACCCACAGGTATTCAAGCAGGTAATCACTTAAGCAGTTAGCATCATGGCAAGCATGCTAGACATGGCAACATACACATCTCATGCAGTATGCTAAAGCGTAAACACTCACAGTGTACTCCGAGCCAAAACAAAGAACTAGTTAGAAATCATGCATGATCCTAGTTCATGTTAAGATGGCTAATGCAACACATGCAAAAATGCAACTAAGATAGGCTCGGCTATTCTAAGATGTCATGTGAATGCAACTTGATAACATGCTGTTGAACACGTATTCAAGTAAGTATTGAAATACTGTGTAGTTAGCATGATGCGCCGAGCCCGGTGCATGCAATATAGATGAATGGATGCACGCATACAAGCATGAGGTATGCTAATGAAATATGCCCTAAAACTAACCATTGTAAGCGGTTAAGTAAAAGGGAGAAAGAAATGGGGGTTGAAAAACATGCATCACACACACGCACGCTTATTACAACAGTTGGCCCTCTCGACGGAGGGTTCGAAAGAACAAGGTAAGCTAGCTAAGCTAAGCTAATTAAGTACAAACCAAATTAAAACTAGCTATACCTAGCTAATTATAATATTACACAGCAAATCAAATGATTAAATTACATGAACTAATCATGAATACTGAAATGGCCTCGCGGGGGATGAAGAGATGCATGCTTAGTCGGCTTTGCTCGGAAATCCACTAATGCGCCTCGTATCGCCTCTGTTTGCACACTTCTGTATCTCTGAAAATTGTGCCAACTTCTTTAGTGCTTATCTTATGAAGAATCTGAGAGGTGGTCGGCCAAGAGGAATGGCCATCGGCCAAAGAAAATGATCATTGGCCAATTTTGTAGTCGATCGGTAGACTTTTAGGGTCGATCGGCCAACACTTCCTGCAAACTTCTCCTTTTGCTGCAATAGAGCATTAACAGAGGCATGGCAATGTATTTGCAAGAAAATGTGTGTGCCACCACACTCCTTATCATGTCTAAGGCTCAAAGGAATGTAATGCTCGGTTCTCGAGCCACCAATCGCGCATCTCAATGCATGATGGCCAAAGATGCCGAGTTGCACAAATCAATATCAAATGAATGCACAAAAACACATAAATGCCTTAACCTCTATCATGCATGATGAAGAGGGTCGGCGACCGAGAATTGAGGCACGTTTCATCACTTCAAGTACGAAACGTTCCTCGTTTCTCTTGCTCGGATTAACACTTAATCTAAACAAAATGCAAAGCAACAACAAGCATGTAAACATGCAATGCAACTCAAACAAGCTAAACACAATGCAATGTAACAACATGGCATACACAATGCAAATAACAACATAGCATACATAATGCAATGTAACAACATGGCATACTCAATACAATGTAACATGAGCATACACAATGCAAAGAACAAGGCATACACAATGCGATGTAACATAGCATACACAATGCAATGAACAACATGGCATACTCAATGCAATGTAACATAAGCATGCAAACAACATGCAAACAAACATGCTAAATGGACTTAAACCGAATGTGGACAGACCTCAGCCATGCCCAAAACAGTGGCCAAAATGCTGAAATGAAGGCATGAAATGCAAGACAATGCATGCACATGCAATGGCCCATCAACTAGGCCTAAGGGCACAACTCTCAAGAGTGCTCAAGAAGTGACAAATGTGGAAGTGTAACAACACTATAAGCTCTGAAATTAGATATGAAATGACTCCAAATCATTCAAACAATACAAGTATAGCATACTAGGGTCCTTAAAGCATTAAAGTTAGCAAAGAGGACTATACAAGGGACATGCAATACATAGCATAAATGCATGAACTAACCATGGACATAGCTTAATTAGGTCTAACCAAAAACCAAAACATGCTAAGATGGGGGCTCAAACGTCTAAGCATGCATGCATACACACTTGGCCATAAACAAGGCAACACTGCACAACTCTTAAACCACAATTAAAGAGTGATATGCATGAGAATATGACAATGTTACATGCTCTAAAATCAAGTATTAAATGATTCCAAATCATCCAAATAGCTCAAAGATAGCATGCATAAGGCATCAAAACACAAGGCTAGCAAGGCCAATTGCACTACAGCTATGCAATTCATGAAGCATATGGCAAATACAACCCAAAATAGTCCTAGAGGATGTTAAAATGATGCTAAAACATGTATGGAAGGAAGCCAAAATAAGCTAGCATAGTGAGCATGGAGCATGAAATATGCAAGGCCAAAAGGGAGGATTACACTACGCCTACCAAGACCAGGCATGAGATGACTTCGCCAACAAAAATCAGAGTTATATCATGCCAAAATAACCCCAAAAGCACACTGAAATGACAGCTCGCAGGCTTCAGTATGAAGGCATACATAATGACTCATGTTTAAGGCATAAAGCATGAACCTTCCAAAGCATGGAAAGACTTTCCAAAGCATGGAATGAGTGACAAATGTGAGAACATGGCAATTAAACATGCTCTGAAATCACATAATAAATTATGCCAAATCATGAAAATAGCCCAAGTAATGCAAACTAGTGGACTTGACACACAAAGCTAACAAGCTAAAAGGCACTATGGCTATACAAAGCAAGTCATGCATAACCAAAATAACACAAATCAGACCTTAAGCATGGTAAAACATGGACAAAAGCTTGCTAGAGTTAAGCCAAAATCATATTAGAATGATAGTCCAAAAGCAAGGTGCATGTTAGGCTATTATGCAAGATTACACTACAAGTATGTAAAGCATGCAAGATGCTATCAAACTAACCTAAAATAGAGTTGAGGCATACTAAAATAACACCAAAAACTTGCTGAAATGGAACCAATATATGCTAGACAAACATGCTACTTTGATGAGCCATCTATGCAAGCATGCAAGACACAAGGAGAGGGGATGACCTTCTCCTATTTGGGACCTCAAAACACCATTTCCACCATTGAAATTCCTCTGAAATTCAATGCTGGAAAGCTCATAGAAAGGCTAAAACAAAAGCCTAAAGGGATGGCCCAAAACAAGGCAAAACAAGGCCCTAGAGGAGGTAGACCACCCCAACACCAACAAGACCTTAAAATAACATTACAAGAATGCAAAATCAGAACTTTTTTCAGTAGAAAGTTAGGCCTAAAACAACATGCAAGTAGGGCCAAAAGCTTAATCAAAAACAAGGGATTAACAGGTTAGAAGCTCACCCTTGTAGAACAACTTTAGAGCAATAACTCCAGCAACCTTTTTTGATCAAAACCAGTCCAAAAACTCCAAAACCAACTTCAAGAAGCCTCAACAACAAAAGGATGGTGTTTGAGTGTGTGTTTGTGTGCAATAGTATGATGAAAATGCACTTCTGAGCACAAACAAGTGCAAATATAAATATATATATATATATATAGAGAGAGAGAGAGAGAGAGAGGAAATATAGAGAGAGAGATATATCTTGTATATCAATTTTTCAGAACCTCTGGAAAGGGACAGGGGCCTCCCTTCTTATAGAAAATCAAGTCTCAAGCTTGTTGAGCAAGCTTGGAGCTTGATTAAAATCCATCCATACACATGTATGGAGGATACACCAAGTGACCAACAGCTGGCACCAGCTGGAAGAAAAATATCTGCAAAAGCAGAAAAAGGGGTCTCAACCAAAAAAATGGCCGATCGACCAAAAAGAGTGTCGACCAGCCAACACTTATGGCCGATGGCAAGAAGAAGAGGCCGATGGGCACAAGGCCTGGCCGATGAGTTGTAAGGATGGCCAACAAGCCACCTTCTTCCCTCAGAAACAAAACCACAAGTTGAGAGGTTCCAAGGCAAGGCGCGCGACCGAGACCTTCAGAAACTTAAAACGAACACGAGCATGGATGATCATCGAGTGTTCAAACGATGACGTCCAAGTCTTAAGGATGGTCAAAAATGGGGTGTCTACAGATAGGTACTTGTCTTGGAAAGCAATGACAAAATCTTCCTGTGTCAGCCCTACTCTACCCTTGGCATACTTCCACCATTGGCTTGCATCCCCTTTGAGGTAGTAATTCGCTAAAGTCACCCTTAGCTCACTATCTTCAATGTGAAGCATCTCAAATGTCTTCACTGTTTGCTCGAGCCACTTATCCACCTTCTTGGACTGGTGGCCAACGTGAAACTCATCCGGCTTAGCCCGCAAAAACTCTCTAGTAAGAAAACTCACCCTAGACGCCACGGCATTCTCTCGGGCTTGCTTCTCTGCCCTCAGGATGTTCATTGACTCTCTTAAGTCCCCCGCCATCTCTCAAGCTAGGGCACCCATTGCGGCTTGACCCACTTGTTCTAGGACTCCTGTTTGCCCCATTTGCTAGGCCATATTAGCTTAGCTGAACCTTTCCTTTTGCACCAGAACCTCATGGACCGGTACTTCATGCACACCCATGCGAGGCCTACCATGCCTCCCGCCTCTACTACCACGTGCTTAACCTCTCTCTGATATCCTAATTAAAGATAAAAGTAAACAATTTAGCACACAAACTCATGTGCTCACAACTTATCTCACACATCTTATCACGACAATTCCATACATTTTCATATCATAAAAACACTTTGTTTCACTCCACATAAGCACTTAGTCACATAAACACATTTGGATCACTCATTTACTATGAAATTTGTCCCACAAAATATCAAGAATTCTTATTAGAATGAGCATTGATCAAGTGTCCTTCTAATAATACCTCAAGGAATTTAATAGGCGCAAATAAAATCCCAAAAGTTCAATCTCATACCGATCTAGTCATATAAACATGTTATCACATAGCACCTAAAATATGGAACATCTCCTAGATTAGGAAAATGAACCCATTGTGGAAAAACGACCACTTCCCGAAAGACCCAAGTATTCAAATCCGGTAGTTCTGATACCAAGTTGTCACACCCCGAAAATTAGCACAATAAAGATTCATCAACCTCCAATTACTTTATCTTGTTTCCAAATCAACCCTTCTAATGCTTAACATGTATCAGAAATATAAAGCCTCAACATAGATATCATTATCAATCTCTAACATGTGTATTCATTAAACATCAAGAGATTTACAATATATATATATTCCATATGCGAATATATATTCAACATTCCTAGAATATGAATCTATAGCATGTTATACAATAAATCAAGTATAAATTAATGCCCTCAAGGGCTACAAATTCCAAGGTTTAAGCCCAGTTACACAAAAGTGGTATTCGAACCCATATATATAAAGTCATTGGCTTGTCAAAAATAATTGCAACAAAAGAAAAGAGTCTTGTGCTCTAAAAATATACTCCACGACTCTAACTCGGCAAGATCACCACATCTTTTCATGCACAAAATCCCATAGGGTGAGTACAAAGTCCAGTAGGAAAATCTTAACAAAGTATATGCATTTTATACAATCTCTTGAGATGAATGCAAATGCCATGCCATGTTTAAAAACATATATCTCCATCTTTTGAAACCTTTGTGCACAATGCAATTTGAGAATTTAACAATTCAATGACTTCAATGTAGTTCAAAGGGGTGGTAAATATAACTCAGGCAATCCCTAGGTTTTGCAAATAGGTATAACAAGCACTACCAATCCTTACTTTACTGGTTGCTAACCGGAAGGCATGTTATACCTCATCCACGCGTGTTTTCGGCCTTTCACCACGGACACTCAATCTAACTTAACCAATACCAACTACACCTCCTATCTGAACTTGCTAACGTATTTACCCAAAAAACAAATCAATATGATATTGTTTCACTAACCATTTCCTTTCTTAAAAACAATACTTTTCCAATGCAAGATTCAAAATCCATTGCATCAATGATAAAATAGAGTGGCAATGCAATAATGAAACAATGCATTTATATAGTCTATTTTCAATTTCACTACATAATTCTCCATTGTGATCAAATTTTCACATCTCTTGTTATTATAACATCATAATACACTTACAAGAGATAAAACAATACACTATCAACGCTCATGCATTTTGCTTAAATTTATCATCATTTTTAGCATTTGGTCTTTCCAAAATAACAACAACAAGCTATTGCTCAAGCTTCCCAATTCAACAATTTCTCATTTTCTCATGAAATTTCTTTATTTGATACAACTAGAAAATTTCTCCATCACTTACTCACATAACAAATTATCAAGCATCAATCTCACAATATCTCAACTTTTTTCCAAAATCCCAAAATTCTAGGGTTTCCACCAAATAAGGTTTTTGTTCTATTTTTGAAATTTTTTTTTCCACAATAACACCCACACCTTACAACATAGCTCATAATCTCAAGGTCTTGGGAAAAATAGAATAAATCATCTTCTAACATCATCTAGGATTCAACAACCCAAAATCATAACTTAATCATGTAATAATTGTTTTAACCAACACAATCTTGCAAAAATATATATATATATAACTCAAAGATTTTCCTTACCTCAAGCTTAGGAGATGAAGAGAAAGGAAATTGTGGAACTCAAAGTTGGCGAAAACTCGATCCAATCGGTTATAAACGTAGCCCTCGTCGCCCTCTTTGATTTGGTATAAAAAGCAACCTCAAACTCTTGAAGATTTGAGCTAACTTTTAGAGAGAAGATGGACTTGGGTATATTTGTAGAGAGAAACGAGAGCAAAGATGAGTAGAGAGCGAAGTGAAAAATATGTGCAAAACACTTTTTTGCATCAGTTTTGAGAAAAATAGCACGAATTTTGAGACAAACGCATTGAAATCCTTATCTGCGGTTTCAATTCTGCATAAGTAGATTTCTTTTCCTTACGGGCGGTTTACTCCAGAGAGCTACCTAGAAAATCCATCCAAAATTCGCTTCAGTAGGACCCAAAATGCACAAGAGTGGTTTTTTGCCCTGAAAACTTTGAATAACTCTGTGAGGATCCGCTCGAGCTGTTTCAAAATCTGCACGAGTGGTTTTGCCCAGAAACTCAGATTTGATTTTGCAACCCAAGACAAGTTCTAATGCCCAAAACTCAAAATTTTCAACCCGAAAAAGTTACGAGAGGTTAAGTAAGACTAGAAAAGAAATTTCAATGACCAAAAATGATCAACAAAACGCCAAAAGTAATGCACACAAACTTACTACTCAATATTGGTCAAGTCCAAGACCTGGGACATTACACAAACAAATATGTATGTACAATATGATATATAAATTATATATATAGAAAAAAAATTAAATACCATAAAGCAATCTCTAATAGGATGATGAAGTTTTTTTGGTGTAAAATACAAAAAGAAGGCAAGATAAGAGAATAATAAGACATTTTTTTTTTTTTTTTAATGCTGGAGAGCCATTTTGTGTATAAAACTGTAACAATCCCAACTGTGATTAGCTTGTCATCCTTAATTAAGAATTCCTAATGAGTAATTACGAAAAAATTTTGAGTAAATTGCATGTGTATTGTGTCATTTGTGTTTATATCTATCTAACATAGGAATATCTATTTAACTTTCTATTTTGATATGCGAATTGAAGGCCTTATCGACATTCGATCGCAAAATTGATTAGGTCAATGTGTAATTTGGAATTTTTAAAATTTTATGGTAGGTTTAATTGAAATTCGATTCGAAATCAAATAATTAGAATAAAATAATGCCAATGGGTTAGTTTTAAGTCAAGCTTAATTAAACTCCTTAATCAAGCCTATATAAGGCTTACAAGCACATACTAGACTCATCATTTTCATCCTCCTTGAGACTAAAATATGAGAAGAGAGGGAGAATGAGAGAATTGAACTCAAGAAGAGGGAAAATAAATAATTACTAATGTTTGGAGGGAAATTGGTAGGAGACTTGGAGAATTGCACAAGATTATCACTAGAGCTTAAAGAATTAGGAACCCTACGTAAGAATCATACTTTTGAACTTTATATTTAAGACATTAGTGAATGAATTCAAGAGAATTGAGCTAAGAGATGCAAGAATTAAGCTATAGAAGTATAATGGAAGAGCAAATCATACATGCATGTGCATTTAGTCATGTTTTGGAGTGGTTTTCAAAGAGTTCTCACATGCATGTTCTTATCTTGGTTTTGTTATAAGAAGTCAACATGTTTTTGAGCTAAAAAACTCATTTGATCATGTTTTGGAAGGTTAAAGTTCATATTAACTCATGCATGTTGTGTTTTCAAAGTTTTAAGTTTGATTTTGAACAATTGGCATGCTTTTGGGACTTGATTTTGTGAAATGATCATTAATTTATGTTGTTTTATAAGTTTAGACATGTTTTCTCAAGTGTTGGGCCCAAATGAGCAAGTTTGAAGCTTTAAACTCATGTGTTTACACCTTGAACAACAATCTGGAAATTCTAGAATTCTGCATCTCTGCTCGAGCAACAGATTTTGCACTCGAGGGACCACTCTTAGTTTTGCATTTTCGCTCGAGCAACCAAAAGTTGGCTCAAGCGTAAAATCCATGCTCCTAGAAGTTTCGCAAAGTTTGCAAACCGCTCGAGCGACAATAGTTGTGCTCGAGTGAGAGCCCTGTTTTTACTTAGTCTTCCGCTCAGCGGAAAATTCATACAACCAGTACTTTTGTAGAGTTTACAGACTACTCGAGCGACCACTCTTATTTTTGAGCCTCCGCTCGAGCGAAGGAAGTTGCGCTCGAGCGCAACCCCTGTTTTCAACAAATCTGACTAAGTGTTTTCAAGTGCATTTTGGCATCCTCATTGTATCCTTGGCATTCTTAAGCCTTAGTTAAGACACAATAATGAGGACAAGACGTAGAAACACACTAAGAACGAAATGAAATGAGTTAAGTACGATCCAAGCATGTGTTTCAATATGTGTATCTGTTATGTTTGTGTAGGTCACGCGCCGTGAGCTGTTAATCCATTGGTTTGCTATCAGAGCTATCTGTGAAACTATTCGTGAGTAATAACTTAGTAAAGCTATGTTCGATATGAAGTACTTTTTGTACATTATGATATGATATGAACTGTTTCCAAATGATGCAAAAGGTTATTTTGTGATTACATGAATAATGATCCAATTCTTTGAAATGTCTATGTGATATCCTTAGCAAAGGCCCTCGTCTAGGAGAAATAATACTGTGGCTTATGGTCATGAGGCCCTCGCCCGAGGGAAATAATACCGTGGCCCACGCCTACGCCTGGGAGAAACAATACCATGGCCCATGTATGAGATATGTTACTCGGTACCGAAGGTTCCATTATGGAACTTGATATGCTTGACCAAAGAGATATGTTAATACTAATGGATGGACCACACATGATTTAAATATGAATATGAATATGACTCTGTTTCTGATACGAATATGCTTATGTCTCTATTTGATAAGAGATTTGGAATCTAAATCCGTTATGGACATCATTCATTAAAGTCTTTACTCTATTATTATGCACTACGCTCCAGTTCACTCTATTATTTATGTATGTAGATGACCAAGCGTTTAACCAGGCTCTGAGTTAATGACCTGGAGTCTTAGTCGTATCAGCCAGCTATTGTGCCTCCTGAGGAGGTTCCCTTTTTGTGGCACATATGTTGAGTCTTTGAGCTCTTTTGGAATATGAACAAGTTTTCCATTTATGTGTATATTGGGCTAGTTCCCTTTTGTTATATCTATAATGAATGTGCTGTGGAATAATGTAATTATGACACCACGCCTATGGAGATGAAGTTTGTTTTTGAAATTTCTGTTCCATGTATATCTACACAGCTCAATGGACTTTATATGTTTCTATATTTGCTTCTACTAGCCTCTTATAGTTTGTTATTCAGGTCAGAAGCCTTTGGTGATCCGAGGATTACTGGCCGGTTACGACGCTAAACCTAAAGGGGCGGGTTTGGGTCGTGACAGAGTGGTATCAGAGCATGTGTTATACCGCACACACAAGTCCATATGAGTTATAGGATGTCCTAAAAAAGAATTAGGGACACTTTATCTGCATGTGAGGGTGTGTGTGTGTTAATTTCTGTAAATGTGAAAACTGAATCTGAACATGAATACATGAAATTGAAACGAATGAACTGGGATTGAATGTTCTGAACACTGTGAAAAGAACTATTTGCCTATGTTTATTGTTGTTCTGTTTACCTATAGCACTGGAAAATGCAAGAAGTGATGATGCAGCGGGATCTTTTGAGGCTCGAATGAACCGAATAGAACAAATGCTCGCAGCCCTAACTGAAGTAATGATACAGCAGCAAAGACAACAACCTCCGCTTCCTCTGCCTCCTCCGGTCCAAGTTCAGTCGGATAACAATGATATTATAAATTTAAGTTAGAAGTTTATGAAGATGAAACTACCAACTTTCTTAGGTTGTATTGAACCCTTAAAGACAAAGACATGGTTGCTTGAAATAGAGAAACTGTTTGAAGTGTTTCTCTACTCCGAGACTTAGAAAGTTCTGTTGGCCACCTATACTCTAAAAGATGAAGCCCGAAGATGGTGGTTGTTAATCCGAACTAATAATGGGAGCATGACACGGATACAATTCAACGGGCTCTTCTATGACAAGTACTTTCCTTAGTACTTCCGGGATTGAAAGGTTTCTGAATTCTAAGAACTCAAGCAAGGCAACATGTTTGTAGCTAAGTATGAGGCTAAATTCATGGAATTAGCTTGATTTTCTCCTCATGTGGTGGATACGGATTATAAGAAGGCTTGAAAATTCGAGGGGGGATTAGATTTGGATGTGTTTGATCATGTAGGTGGGCTGAAGTTGCCTACGTATGTGAAAGTTCTTGATAGAGCATTGATGGCAGAAGCCACCCTAGCAACAAAGAAACAAGCTAAAGCTCCAACAACTGAATGGAGAGGAAAAAGATCCGAATTCAATTTCAGAAAGGGTTGATCATTTTCAAAGAAGCAAAACACGAGATCCTCCAGTAGCTCGAGTCAGAGTAGTGGAACTATTCTAGTTTGCCCTGATTGTGGAAGAAAGCAAAGATGAGTGTGTTACCGTGCATCTGGAGCCTGTTACCGGTGTGGCAAAGTTGACCATATGATGAAAGATTGTCCACTTGGGTCTGAGAATGCCAATCGCTCCGCAGCAAGTTCAACTAGATCTGCTTCTGTAATGAGATCAAATGCCAGAACTAATGCCAAAGGCAACACCGGAAATGAGATGTTAAGGTAAGGGAGAGTGTTCACACTAGTGCCTGGAGATGTACAGAACACCGAGTCTGTGGTGTCAGGTACAATTTTCATTTGTGTTCAAAATGCATATGCCTTGATAGATTCTGGTTCTACACATTCGTTTATGTTGCATGCCTTTTCTTGGAAATAAACTAGACCTTTAGAACCCATGAATTATTTATTGTCTGTATCTACGCCATCTGGGGGTTCTATGGTATGTGTTTATGTTTGTCCAGCATGTGATATTGTGATTGGTGATGTGACATTATATGTTGATTTATTGCCTTTGGGGATTGATCATTTTAACTGCATATTGGATATGGACTGGCTAATGAAGTACTGTGCAACTATTGACTATGTGAATAAGCCTGTTATATTTTGTCCACCTGGATTGCCTGAATATGTGTTTGCTGGGAATGGGGTAGTTCCTCCCCCATATTTGAATTTTTCCATGAAAGCTGTAAAACTACTTAGGAAAGGATGTAAGGGTTATATGTGTTGTGTTTTGATAAAAAGTTGAGGTTGAAAATATGAATGTTTGGGTTAACTTTTTGACTTTTTATGGAAAAATGTGTAATAAAAAATTGTAAAAATTAGTTTGTAGGGGAAAATTAGAATTGGGAATTGTGCAGCCGTAATTGTTGACTTTTGGTGAATAGTAATGACTTTTTAACTTTTTGAGTAACTTTTTGACTTTTTGACTTTTTTTAAACTACCCAAACTTGGCCTTAGTGGTATTTTAAAAAGATGGTAAAAAATTGACTTTTTTACTTTTTCACTATTTAATATGAGAAATGATGAGACTCAAAATTAACAAAAACGTTAGCTTTTAACTTTTTTTTGGTCCCTTAACGATTTTTAAAACAATAACAAATCATAATAAATAATGTTTGATTTGTAGTATGGTGACGTAGCGGCCATAAGCACCAGATAATTTGCATTCATCAACCTCATTTGGATACGTAAACTTGTAAACAAAGTTGGCGATGAATTAATTGGAGTGTTCTTATTAACATTCTATTAATTATTTTGAATTTTTTATTTTTTAGATTTTTTTATTATAATAATAAGCTCAAATGAAATTATTAAAAACGATATCAATAATTTTGAGACACTTCATCTCATAATTAAATCCACATATCTATTACATCATAAATTAGAGTTTATGAGAGCACCTATCTCCATCACTATCCATCCATCTTTTCCCAATCCCACTTTTAAAACCAATACACCCTCAAAATCTTGAAAACCTTTTAACAGCAATATTTTGACGGTAATAGTGGCAACCATTTGATTACATACACTTATCTTGCAGTGACAATGAGTGAAAATTTTTTCGGCAACCACAACTCTATGAGACAAGAGGAATACAACAATAAAATATCAAATTTCGGTTCATAACTTTGATGGTATTCTTAACTTAGAGGAGATTAACCTTGTAAATGTTAGTTTCTTGAAAAAAATGACAAAAATAATAAAATTGTTTGTCATTTTTTCGGGACTGACTCCCGAACATATGACCGAAATTTGGGAATATATGCTCGAACATTGTTCATTTATTTGGGAACAGGTAACCAAACATTTCTTATTTGTTCAAGAACAGATAATCGAAACTTATGAAAATCACAGAATCCACAAAAGGGGAATTTTGAATCAACAACAAACAAAAATCTTACATTTATTTTTTCAGGTCATAAACAAGTATGTGAAGATGAAATGGTAATTATTTTCGTAGGTTTTGTTAAGATTTTTGAAAGAGAGATTTTTTTGAGTATGAGAATGTGAATTCAATTGAATGGGTAGAATGTTTTTACAATGATAATTTTGGTATTATTTAGAGGGAGAAAAGAAATTTTAAAATTTATAAACGGAAATTCAAGAAGGAAGAATGCTATAAACCCCAAATAATATGCCAAATTTTCTAACAAAACTCTCACATAGGTGTGAAACCCACACAAATCCACATGTGTATAAATCTTATACCTATGTGAAAAGTTTGATAGAAAGTTTAAGGCAGTGGCTTTGGTCCAATCCAAGATTGGACTGGACCGTGCTGTTGGACCCATGGGGGCCACCACGGGTCCCGGTTTGATAATCCGAACTGTTCAATGTGTAGAACTCGTCGAGTACTATATGCCTGTAAAAAATCACGTTGATCGGATATCGATAACTATGTGAACAAAACAGTTTTTTATCAATCGTTAATTTTTTTACCGTTCATTTTTTTTTTAATACAAAACTGATTTGATCACATAGCTATTGATATCCGATCAAAGTGATTTTTTACAGGTATGTATTACTCGACGAGTTCTACATATTGAACGGTTCGCATTATCAAAACGGGCCCCAGAAATAAACCCCATAAACCGAACTGGACGAATCCAGTCTTGATCTCAACTTGAGACAAGCTAGACCCAAAGTTTAAAATCCCTATCATAACTCATCCAAAAAAAATGAAAGATTTAAAATAATTAATGAAACACTAATAGATGCACTCATTAATTGAGCTATGTTGGGCCCTTTCTTATTAATGATCTCAAATCATCAATGCAAACATAAGGCTCCTAACTCTAATGGAAAGCCTCAAATTTGAGACATAGGCCTGGTTTGGCATCTATTATATAATTCATCTTTTTATTTTTTTATCTTTTTTTTATCACATCATTTCTTTATTTTTCTACACATCTTTTCGTAAAAAGATAAAAAATATATTTTTTTATGACATTCCAAACCATGGGGTAGGCGTCGACATTCACGTGCTAAATTTGAAGGGAAAAAATAAAAAATTATTAAAATTTTCATTTTTTTAACCATAATTTATTTAGAAAAATAATTGAAAGTTTTAAAGAGCCCTAATTGTGATGTTTCCATTTTGATGTGATGTTCTATGTTTATTTTTATTTTTTTTATCTTATTATATAATGAGAGGGTGATTTGTGATCTGGAGTTGGGCCGAGGTAACGGCCGAGCAAGTTGAGGGCCCAACGATGCGTGGGTCCGAGATGATCGACTTTCTGCCCAGACTTGGGCCAGGCAGAGTTCGGGCCGAGTGTGTCACCCCGGACCGGACAGAAACTGCTCGGTAAGGCAGTGCTCGGTCGGACCAGGATGCTCGGTCCGAAGATGGCCAAAGCTTGATTGGCCGAGTGACCGGCGCCCGGGAAGGCGTGGGCAACTGAGGAAGTTGAGTGACCGATGCCCGGAAAGGCATGGTCAGCCGAGGAGACTGTTTGACCGACAGGAAGGCCGATCAAAGTATCCGGGGTAGGCTCAGCCGGGATGCCGCCTAGCCCGGTCCTCCGTGTGTTTCTTTCACCTCCTTTCTTTATGCTCCTTCATCCCAAGACTTTGAGCCTATAAATGCAGCCGAGAGGTCTTCTTCTTTTGTCTCCTACACCAATTTCTTCTCCAATCTGAGTTTCACACGCGTTTTCCAACGCCCTACGCAAGTTATTTTCGCGAAAATATTCAGTTTCAAGCCCCTTGAACTGATTAAATTTTGGTTTCAGAGCTTCTTTTCTCATTTTCGCCACTTGAGGTGAGTTTGTCTCAATATTTGGAAGATTTTCTCGGGAGTTGACTTTTGTTGACTTTTCATTTCCCGAGAGTTGACTTTTGTTGACTTTTTCCAATTTTGGCTCATTTTCGCTCATTTTTGCTCCTTTTGCAGATTTTCTGAAAATGGCGGGTCATTCTCCTCATGGTGGAGGCTTTCCGGGTGCCGGGGACGATTTTGATCCCATGACTTTGCCCCCGAGGGTTGGGAGGTACGCTCCACCAGCACATGTCCTTCCCCGTGCCGTTTTTCGTCATTTCACTGATTTTGATGAGCGAGCACCTGGGGATCTACTTCTCCGAGAGCCAGAGCATCACCTCTTCCATGAGGCCCGAGAGGTATTTACTTCATTTTCTGCATTTTTCGTACATTTCGTGCCTTTGCCATGCTTGAACACACAGTTTAGCCTATGACATAGTACTTTGTTTGCATCCTGAACATGTAGCTTAAGCACTTGAATTTCTGAACACTCGGCTCATTAATTGATTGCGAATACACGGCACACATTAGTTAAGAAGTGAACACACAACTCAAACACTGATTTATCGAACACACAGCCCGAATTTGAAGGTGAACACACAGCACACACTGGCTAGGAGTAGAACACGCTGCCCAAACTCTGATTTTCCTGGACACGCAGCCTAGATTAAATTGTGAACACGCAGCCCACATCGATTGAAAGTTGAACACGCAGCCCAAACTTTAATTTTTCTGAACACGCAGCCCAGAATAAATTGTAAACACGCAGCCCACATTGATTAAGAGTAGAACACGCAGCCCAAACTCTGATTTTCTGAACACGCAGCCCAGATTAAATAGTGAACACGCAGCCCACATTGATTGAAAGTTGAACACGCAGCCCAAACTCTGATTTTTTTGAACACGCAGCCCAGATTAAATAGTGAACACGCAGCCCACACTCTGATTTTTCTGAACACGCAGCCTAGATTAAATAGTGAACACGCAGCCCACATTGATTGAAATTTGAACAAGCAGCCCAAACTCTGATTTTTCTGAACATGCAGCCCAGATTAAATAGTGAACACGCAGCCCACATTGATTGAAAGTTGAACACGCAGCCCAAACTCTGATTTTTTTGAACACGCAGCCCAGATTAAATTGTGAACACGCAGCCCACATCGATTGAAAGTTGAACACGCAGCCCAAACTCTGATTTTTCTGAACACGCAGCCCAGATTAAATAGTGAACACGCAGCCCACACTCTGATTTTTCTGAACACGCAGCCTAGATTAAATAGTGAACATGCAGCCCACATTGATTGAAATTTGAACAAGCAGCCCAAACTCTGATTTTTCTGAACACGCAGCCCAGATTAAATTGTGAACACGCAGCCCACATCGATTGAAAGTTGGACACGCAGCCCAAACTCTGATTTTTCTGAACACGCAGCCCAGATTAAATATTGAACACGCAGCCCACACTCTGATTTTTCTGAACACGCAGCCTAGATTAAATAGTGAACACGCAGCCCACATTGATTGAAATTTGAACACGCAGCCCAAACTCTGATTTTTCTGAACACGCAGCCCAGATTAAATAGTGAACACGCAGCCCACATTGATTGAAATTTGAACACGCAACCCAAACTCTGATTTTTCTGAACACACAGCCCAGATTAAATAGTGAACACGCAGCCCACATTGATTGAAATTTGAACACGCAACCCAAACTTTAATTTTTCTGAACACGCAGCCCAGATTAAATAGTGAACACGCAGCCCACACTGTAATTTCCTGAACACGCAGCCCAGATTGATAGTGAACACGCAGCCCACACTGATTGAAGTCGAACACGCAGTTCATTCATTTCATTGGCACACAGCTCATTCATTTTATTGGCACACAGCTCGTTCATTTCATACTGACACATGTATTCATTCCGAATGCAGGTTGGTTCTCGCAGTGTACGGGGGTATGGCTCCACCGCCGCGCGGGACTGGTATGTTGAGCTCCCGGAGGCTGTCCGGGATTTAGTAGACTTGGCAGGGTTCGGGGCCTTCTGCATTGGATTATCATGTTGTCCTGCCAAGAGGACACTGATGGCGTCATTGGTGGAGAGATGGTGGGACACCACCAACTCCTTTCATTTCTCTGCCACTGGGGACATGACTATGACGCCTCTAGATTTTGCTGTGCTGACCGGCCTGGACATAGGAGGTTGGTCCATTCCTTATGACGAGGACATGGGCGAGTGGGAGGCCGCTTGGATATATCTACTGGGGGCTTGCCCGCCTGTTGACAGGGCTTCGAGGAGAGTCCGATATACTTGGTTCTCTTCCCACTTCCGGCGGGCGGAGGTGGTGCCCGAGACTCCTGAGGAGACGGAGCAGTACGCCCGTGGTTTCCTTATGTTCCTCTTCGGGACTAACCTGTTCGCCGATAGAGGGAACACAGTCGGGCTATACCTGCTGAGCGCTCTGGTTGACCTATCACAGGTCAGTAGATATGACTGGGGTGGCGCCGGCCTGGCTACCCTTTACTTTTATATGAGCGCGACCTCCCGCGGGCGGGGAGACTTACATGGAGATTATTGGAGAGCCTGGGAGGTACTTTTCTGTCCCCTTGATTTACATTTCTGCTCTTCATTACTTGTACATTGCACACACAGCGCACTTTTTCAGTCTGTATTTTGCTCCGCCCCGTGCAAATTGTTTTCGCAAAAATATTCGGTTTCAAGCACTTTGAAG
>NW_021026336.1:481395-503895 GCF_004153795.1 Camellia sinensis
CACTCTTTCATATTTGTTTAAAATATAAATTGTCTCATATAATTCTGAAATTTATATTCTGTCCCTTCAAGTTTATAATTGTATAACAAATGATCATTTTTATTAAAAAATTATCAAGTCAATTAATTATTTTTAATGATGTCATAAATGTATTTTAATTAATAATTTAGGTAATTTTATAATTATCTAGGAGAGTAGTTAGAAATTTTATTTTTTATATTAATTTTATTAAATTAAAAATTTTGACAATGAAATATTTATAATTTTCAAAATTAAATAGTACAATTCATATTTTAAGTAAATCTCAATAATTATATTTATAATTTATTCTGATTATTAAATCGATAACAGTATGAGTGATAAACGAGCTAAACAAGCTGAACAGTTAACTATTCAGGCTTAATTTGAAAACTTTAACAAGTTTTAAATTTTATTTAAATTTGATTTGTTAAATTTTTAAGTCGATTTGAAATGACTTTTTATTGAACTGAATTAAAAAAATGCGATATTTTTATATAATTTTAAATTTATCGTACCAAATTAAATAAGTAATTAACTATTTACACCCGAACGAATTTTTAAAGAGTGAAATCATCTTAAATAGCAGCACCACCAAACACGCAAACTGAAGTGTCACTCTACTCTGCAAGTGACTGAAGGAGACTATTTCAAGTAAAACGGAGTGCGCATCACTGCCTAGGCGAGTGGTATGCAATTATGGAATCATGCTAAGTAAACTACAATTCTGTCCTCATTATTTTAAAGTTGCTGAACTCAATAGAAAGTGTAAAACAGTCAATTTAATCCAAATGGTCCCAAAACCATCCCTCAGTCTTTTCCCACTCAAACCCACTTGCTCAACCCCCACACCACAGGAAAGGGAAAAACCACAGGTAAAACAGCTACACCAGCCTCCTGTTTTGTTTCTCATCTGCATAACACTGTTTGAATCTTTATATATATAGACCAACCAAGATCACAAGTCCTTCATCCATTCCAAAATTCATCATAAACCTCACAATATTGTTCACTTGAAAAAAGATGAGTTCGGCAAGCAGAGCTTGGATTGTGGCAGCAAGCGTTGGGGCTGTGGAGGCACTCAAAGATCAAGGGTTCTGTAGATGGAACTATGCCATGAGATCCATACACCACCACGTCAAGAACAACGTGAGGGCTTACTCTCAGGCCAAGAAACTCTCTCCCTCGTCTTCCGCCGTGGTTTCGAGTAGAATAAGAGAAGACAAGGCAAGGCAGGCAGAGGAGTCTCTCAGGAAAGTTATGTACTTGAGCTGTTGGGGTCCCAATTGAACCCCCCCACCCAAATGAAAAATGAGTTGATCTCTCTTTTCTCTCTCTACCTATTAGATGTAGTAGTTTACAAATGAATATCCTATTAGAAGAAATCACAGCACTATTTGGTTCGGAAGAAGAAGGTGACTGTATATATTGTAAAGTTTAAAGATTGTTGCTCCATAATGGAAAATTCATATTCTGGTTCCCATTTTTCACTACAATGTTTTCTGATTTTTTTTTAAAAATTTATTTATTTATTAAATTTTATGCGCATAAAATTATAAAATTAGTAAATCACATTAACGCAGAGAATTTTTTTCTTATTTATTATAAAAATATGAGAAATGCAAGTGAATCTGAGGTAGAGAAATTATAAAAATATGAGAAATGCAATGCATCTGCGGTGAAATGTAGAGTGGAAGTGAAAAATTTTGAAAATTGCATCCTTCTATGTTTGTATATTTTTTTTTTCTTTATCCAAATGTCCCAACTCAGGGTGGTTGTCAAACAAATTAGTAAGTTTAGATGGTGATTTTTTACCAATAATTTATTTATGAGTAATGATAAAATAAATTATACCAATAATTCATAAAGAATGAGGTGGTATACAAGTCTATTCATTAAACCGAAAATTTTAAAATGTCAGTTTGATTTTTGTATAAATTGTTTTGTTGTAAAATATTTTTCTTTAATTATGTGGCCAATTAAAGGTACAGTTTTTAAAATTTTATTGCCATTTTTGTATGAATTTTTTTTGTTTGTGAATCATTATTTTTCTTTAGGCAAATTTGTTTTAAGATCTCTCATATTAAAATTCTATAATTTAAAGAATATGAAATATTTTCATAACGGTGGGAGTTTTTCTTTTCTTTATTTATTGGTCTAGCGAGGAAGCAGGTTGAGTGTAAGCTATGTTTGTTTGGGGATTTATCAATGTTATATTATCTCTTGAGATTCAGAAACTCATTTTCTTAATAAAAACTAGGGAGTCGTGAGATTTTCAGAGTCCAAAGTTGGTAATTAATTAATAACTATCATTATAGTATTTGGGGTCCTTCACATATATATATATATATATATATATTTTCATTCAATGATTTTTTTTAAGGTAAAGGACAAAAAATTTATGTCAAAATTACAAAAAATACTTAGGATTACATTACAACAACTAATAAGTTTCACTTGACCTCGCTCTTCTTGCATTTTTAGAGCAAATAAATCAATGTTATAATAGCAATTGAGCAAAAGACATGACAAATATTTAATTAATTGAATAGAAAAAAAGATCTACCTGCTGTGCTGCTGCTGTAAATTCTTGAAAAATTCGTTAGTGCTATGTTGTGCCGCTTCTCTCTATTTTTTGGAAAAAATGAATTAAGAGTTAGGGTTTAAATTAGATAGGGAGAGAGAATGAGTCCTTTTAATTTTGAATGAGTATTTTAATTTTTTAATGGGTCAATTTATTTTAAATTAGTTTTGACTTTCTTTAATTATTTTTGGACATAAAACATACCTAATATATTACACTATACTATAATAGGAGGGCCCCGCCTTTTTTGGGTCTATTTTGAGGGGCCCTAAGCCATGGTCTGGTGGGCCTATGCCCAGGGCCGGCCCTGAGCGGATTTTAGAAAAGGGCAATTTTTTTTTTAAGTTTTTGGTATTAAAATTTTTTAGGATAAAAGACATGTAATATTTTCACAGTGGTTGGAATCCCTCAACAATTTCTCAGAGAAATTTTAATCTAGAGAAATTCAAAATGCAAACAAATTTTTCTAGTTTGAAAATTTTCTGGTTTGCTCACAAATTTCTTTGATTTGCTCGTAATTTTTTTCTATGTTTTGACCAATTTTCTTAGTGTTTGTAAAATTTTTCTACAAATATGATCAGAGAAATTTTACGAATCGCTTCTCACAAGCATAACAACAAACACTTTCAGTACATAATCAAACAGGCTGGGAATATACAAATCTCATTGTCAATTGCTTTGACAAGTTAGAATATACAAACATAAAAAACAACCAATATCAACATAACCAACAAAAAATGAATACCCTATTAGAAGAAATCACAACACTGCTTGGTTGATGGACTTCGCAAGGCACCACAAATCACAATCTAGAAAAGAAGGTCATATTGGATTTCTCGAAGGGAGGCAAGTTGTTGATCTATGTCGTTAGATTCTGCCACTCCCGTGGCTTCTTTCATAGTGATTCGAAATTGAAGAATCTTCTCATCGATGAGAACTAGGATCTGAAAGTCACCAATTTCATATCACGTACACGAACACACACACACACACATACACACACGCGCACACATATATATAGAGAGAGAATGTCGGAGATGAGGCGGCAGAGTAGGAGCGGCCGTCTTGGAGATGAGTCAAAGAAAGTGGCCTATTGTTTTCAAATCTGAGATGAGAAGCGACCTTCGTCGTTAGAGATGAAGATGACAAAGAAGAGGAAGATGAGAGGTCGTTGTCAGAGATGAGGCGGCGATAGTCACGGTGGCGGAGGAGACATCGGCATTGGAGGCGAATGAGGAGGCTATGGTAAGGGAGGGAGAGAGAGAGAGAGAGAGAGTGGATGTGATATGGATGTGGGTGAGAAGGAACCTTAAGCTACAAAAAATATATATATTATGAATCTTTCCTATTATTAAAAGTTAGAAAGAGATATTAGACAATATCCCTTTAGAAAAATATTACAAAAAAATAAAAAAGTCTGGGGAAAATTATTTATAAGTCCTATTAGGGAGACTTATACTACATATAGTCCTACTAAAAAACTTATGTTCCCATAAGTCCTGTGGGTAGTTTGTTGGCACATTTACCCTCAATATTAGTTGTTAATATCATAAATAATAGTAAAACTATATATAGGAAATTGAATGTTACCATAGATCATATCTATATAAACGTAACATAACGTGACACCTACATAAACGTAACGTGACAACTATAGGAAATTGAATGTTACCATAGATTGTATCTACATAAACGTAACGTAACGTGATACCTATGATCGATGGCAACATTCAATTTCCTATATAGGAAATTGAATGTTACCATATATCACATTTATATGAAACGTAACGTGACACCAACGTAAACCAACAACATTTTCACATTCAATTTTAAAAAATAAAAACTCATTAAGTTTGCGAAACGTAACGTGACACATTACATTACATTTATGTAGGTGTCACGTTACATTAAGTTTATATAGGTGTCACGTTACATTAAGTTTATATAGGTGTCACGTTACGTTACGTTTATCTAGGTGTCACGTTACGTTACGTTTATGTAAGTGTCACGTCACATTACGTTTATGTAGGATCTTGTGGAATACATTCCTATCTAAATAGGACTTGAGATTCTATAAGAAATTACACAGGACTTAGCCTATCATAAGTGTCTGAAAAATGACTTATAAATAAGTCTCCCAAAAGTTTGTGATCTTAATATAAATGTTTATAAAGTTTACCACTTATATATACTTTTTCTTTTTTTTCTTTTCTAAATTTGCACTAAATTATAATTCTCCCTTAAAATTATGTACTTGATTCGATTATTAATTTAATCCCCAAGGCCAACTACACTAAACAAAAGTAGTTGTTTGGTACCACTTAAGACATGTAACTTTTAGCTTTCGCTTAACTTATTGTTGCATGTTTGGTCAAACTTATACATGTAACTTCTGCTTAAATTATCTTATGCGAAAAGTTATTATTGCACCACGATTGTCTAATTTGATAGAATTGTTCATATATTTATAAATAATATATTAGTAATTTAAAAGAAAAAATTGAACAAAGTTTTTTGAAAAACATGTTATCCTAATGGGTCACTAGAGATAATGTTGGATCAATCTTCTGTGTAAATAAAATAAATCGAAACAACTTCAAACAAAATAAAATAAAATTTACAGAATTTATTTCGTCGAACTAAATAAAATTAAAAGACCAAGTCGAGTGTGTGACACTCTGTCCTTAAGACAGAATCGCCCCGCTACGGTGCTTACGGTTGAGTGGCCACTACAGGAAATTAGGGATTTAACGGCGTTTAATTAACGGCGTTTTAGTAAATGTCACATTTTCTAATAGTTAACGACATTTTTTAAACGTCGCATTTGTTATAAATTAAAACAGTACCGTTTTGTTAATGGAAGACGTTTAAAAAGCGCCTCCAAATCCGGTTTCTCTTCCCACCCTCTTTTGTCTCTCCAAACCTTTATTTTGAAAACCCTATTTTGAGCACTGCCGTCAAGACGATCGAATCCTGTCTCACTCACTCACTCTCTTGCTCTCTCTCTCTCAGAGAATCGAATCTGTTTCTCCAAATCTCTTTCTCTCAGAGGATTGATTCTTCCCAGTCCCTTACTCAGTGATTCTTCTTCGAATCTTCTTCAGTTCGGTGATTCATCTCGAGATTGCGATTTCGAAGTTTGATTTTGAACACAGCTCCGTGATTTATGTCTTCAATCAGAGGTTAGTTGTTCTATTTGTGATTTATCCCTGTTTTGGATCAATGTTTTGCTTAGTGAATACTTTTGTTTAGGGCTCTATATAGGTCTTAAGCCCTTAGGGCTCTCAATTCTTCTTCACTCTATTAGTGATTCTTCTTCGATTCTTCTACAGGTCGGTGATTCATCTCAGGATTGTGATTTCGAAGATTGATTTTGAGCACAGCTCCATGATTCATCTCCGTGGATTTGGAACTCTTCGTCTTCTTCGATCAGAGGTTTGTTTTTCTTTTTGATCTATACAAATTGCATACATATATATATGTATATATGTGTATGTATGTATATGATTGTGTTTATGAAGTTTAATTTGATTGTTGATTGTTTGTTATTTGAGCTTCAAATCTGTGATTCTGTCTGTTTAGTTACTGAAAAACAGTTTGCTGGAATAATTTTTCTAGAATAAATCACTTTAATTATTCGTTTTTGATCTGTTCTGTTTCTCTGTGATTATTTTGATCGATTCAATTCCTTATTTTGTTTGTTTGTTTGTTAGTTTTTCTATTTCATTTTTTTTTTAAGAAATGCTTGATTTTGTCTTTTTAAGGTTAATATTAATCTCTATGTTTGTGTGTGTTGTGTTGACCTGTATGGCTTAATCATGAATATTTGTGGTACATGGCATTCATGGAGTTCTATTTTTCTTTTTCCTTCTATGTTCATTATTTGAACTAAAAGCTTTAACCCTCATGTTGTTTCTCTATTGATCTAGATATTGACAACATTAAAGCGATATTTGGACACACTAATAACATGTAAGATTCAACTTCTAAAATCATCCCAGGATATGGTAGAATTAGCACGGACAATCGAGAAAGCTGGTGTTTCTGCTCTAGCTCATTTGGATGATTAATGGTTTGGGATATTTCTAAACTCAAGCATAGCACTGAATATTTTATTTATTTATTTTTGAAGTACTGAAATTTGGTTGACTAATCGAGAAAACTTGTTTTCACACTTGTAGCAGTAACCCAATTTCCAAAAACCTAGAAAAAAGCATTTCATTTCAAATTTTGTGGAAAAGGTCTCAAAATAAATAAATAAATAAATAAAGATGAAAAAACATAGGTAAATTGTTCAAACTTCACAAAGGTGGTCAAAGCTCAAACGACACAGACAAATGTTAGCTCTTTCAATTGTAAGCAAAAATGTTCACATACAGGCTGGAAGAGGATCCAAACGCAAATCCAACCCCACTATGATTAATATTATTTGCTGATGAAGGATAGTAACAATTGGTCCTCTAAACAAGAATTATATATGAAATTTCTACACAAAAACCACATAGAGAAAAAGCTTGATAAAGCAAGCAAGGAAAGTAAGTAACCTTTCTTTTCTTTTCTTGCACCCTCTACTAAGCATCTTTTTTTTTTTTTTCACTTTTATGCTGTTACTCACTCTCATTCTTTACCTTCTTGGTTGAAAATTGCCCTAGGTTTTCTTGTTTTGCTGTTTTCATGTCCCCTATTTCCTTCACTTCTTCAGCTGAAAATGTGTTGATTCTTGATGGGTTTTGTCCATCTGCCGTTGTTTGTTTAATAAGAAAGTTGAATTGCTTTCTTCTATTGAACTTTCATTTTCGTTTTCTTAGTTGGGTTTCTTCACATCCTCTGATTTGAGGTTCAGTTCTTTAAATTCAACTGAAAATTTGCTTTCTTGTATGTCTGTTTTCTTTTCCTTATTAATGGTTTAACTATCTTCTTGTTTCTTGATTTTCTTTTTTGATTTTTGTACTTGGTTTCAGTAATTCTGTTCCAATTGGGTTTCTAATTCCATGGGAATTTGTCATGGAAAACCCACTAAAAACCCACAAAGAAAATCTGAAAACCCAATAATTCCAGTGAGAACGAGCCGGGTTTAATTCCCAATGAGAACTCACCTGCCAATTCCAGTGTGAGTTCAAACCCTCTACACAAATTCAAGCTCCCATTTCCTCCGCCTTCGCCGGCAAAGCACATTCGGGCATTGCTTGCTCGAAGGCATGGCTCGGTTAAGCCGAATGAGGCCTCAATACCAGAAGGGAATGAGATTGAATTGGGGTTGGACAAGAATTTTGGGTTTTCAAAGCAATTCATGATCTATTATGAGCTAGGTGAAGAGATGGGGCGCGGGCATTTTGGTTATACTTGTTCTGCCAAGGCGAAGAAATAGAGCTTAAAAGGACAGGATGTGGCAGTCAAGCTTATCCAGAAATCGAACATAAACTACTCTGGAGATTTTCCAATTTGTTTATGAAATTAACCCAAATGCAAATCAGAAAAAGTAGTTGAATTCTTCTTTTATTCTAGTTAGAAGCTTACTTTGTATCATGTTTTGTGTTTTTCAGGTTATGCAAAGGAGGTGAATTATTGGATAGAATACTTTCTAGGTACCGTATTTTCATATTTTCTTCTTTCATGGCAGTCTTTGGCATGTTCTGCAATCTTTTGGCCATATAAATTTCTTATTTATGTTCTCTAGAGGTGGAAAATACTCGGAAGAAGATGCAAAGGCTGTCGTGGTACAGATTTTGAGCGTGGTTGCCTACTGACATCTCCAAGGTGTAGTTCACCGTGACCTCAAGCCTAAGGTAATGAACTCGGACATATTCATTATTTTCTTGGTAATTTATAGAATTTAACGTGGAAAATATTACATCTTGTAGCAAGTTCCGGATAGTGTGTTCACACATAACCCTACTAATAGGCTTTAAAACTGTTTTTAACATTTTTCTTCTCATAATCATAAGTTAATCAAAACATGGGATATAATACACAATTTAAAGAGATCAATAATTCTAAAGCTAATAGACATTAATTTCATCTAATTTAATCCATCCTAACAAATATGTCCTAAATGGACAATGATCTCTAATAGTGTTTCAAAGTTGTTTTCATTCATCTCAAATATGTCCTGCCTTTACCTTTTGGCAGAGCTAATGCTTTTTGGACTTGTGTCATTGGTAATGGGTCATTGGATCAATCAAGTGAACGCGTTGTTACATAATTTTCCCTCTTGTTGGCTGCAGCCGGGAATGGTAACAACTGATCTTCTATTGGGGGTGTTTGGTGGAGCTTTTTTAAGCCAACTTATGACTTCTGGCTTTTAAAAAGTTATTTTGGACTGTTTGGCTAAACTTATTTCAAACAACTTCTGATTCTAACAACTTATTTTAAGTCAAAAAAGCTGATTCTGAGAAGCTGCTCACCCCTTGCTTCTGATTATCAGCTTCTGCTGTAGACATGTTAATTCACGATTATACTCTTAGATTTTTTATTTTTTATTTTTTTAAAAATAGAAAAAGACCCAAATGGACTATTAAATATTATTATTATTTTTTATGAAAAATGTAGACAGATAGTGAATAATAAAAAATAAAAATTAATTGAAAAAGCTACTTCACAGTTTATTTAACAAATACTACTCAGCAACTTAAATCTATAATCCAATAGCTATACCAAACAGATTAACAGCTTCTGATTAAAGTCATAATCTATAATCTGTTTTAACAGCTACACCAAACAGCACCGTTGTCTGGAGCTTCTACAAAGCAGGTAGAATGTGTATTGCATATTTCCTTGATTTCTTTTGTGAAGCTTTTGGATCAATCAAGTGAAAGTGTGGATCATATACTTGCTTTAGATGTAGTTAGATTAGATCATATACTTGCTTGATTACATAATGGATCTATGTAGTCAGCACATACGAGTTTTGAAGTCAAAATTGTGTTTCCTTAAGCGTGGTACATTGACTACTTGCCTCTCTTCTCTGTATTGGACAGTTTGTATTCTTGCTTCCCATCTTTCAGTCCTTTGAATTTGTTCACCCAATCTTTGCCTTTCTGTTATGTTTGATAGTTTGTTTTCCTTGCTTTGTATTTGTTGAATTTTGGTATATTGTTCGGATAATACCCTTAACACATTTATAATTCCTCTACAGTAACATTGTGGATGTGAACTCATATAATGAGTTGAAAGATGCAATTAGTCAGGGGAAATGGGCAAGGGGTCCACTGCACTTGTAAGGTTAGTGACCCAAGTCAAAGCAACATTGTGGATGTGAACTTATATGATATCTTTTTATTTGATTCTTAAAATTGTCTTTTGAAATGTTCAGTAAATGACATTCCTAGTTGTCTTAGACCAATAGTTGTCTTCTTATGAAATACATGTTTTCTGGAGGAGAATATTTCTGATTTTATGTTGCAGCTTATTCCCTGTAAATTTCTTCAGTTACAATGTTAATAAGATATCATAAATAGCAGGAAGAAAAAGATGGAGAGGTTCCAAGGGTTCTGCATCTGTATACAGCTGAAAGATTATCATCATTTGGAGAGCTGGCACTAATGTGAGTTCTTTTTCTCTCCATTAAATTTTCCTGTATCTGGATTTAATTGTCAGTAGCATATTTTCCATAAATGCCGTTCATGTTTACTTAAACGAGTAAAACTCTCTTCATTAATAATTTTCCTGTATCTGGATTTAAGTGTCAGTATCGTATTTTCCAAAAATGCCGTTCATGTTTACATAATGAGTAAAATGGTGTATAAATAATTAGCCCTTTGAATAAGCAAAAGCGAATCATCAGCCACTACATTTGTGGATCCCACCTAATCATTGATGGGTTGACTTTACATACTCTTTATTGGTACCTAAGATCAAAAGGTCCAACATAATTTAAATCAGAAATAATTGCAGACATGATTTGATCAGGATTATTTCTAGTGTTCTCAGACAAACACAACTCTGGTGATCTTAGATCCATAATTATTTTCTAAGAAACATGGTTCATTCCATGACTTATTGTGAACATTTAGGATCATGATTTCCTTGAATTTGTTAATGTTAACCATGGTAGTTTCATTCTTACTGTATGTGGTTTCCTCCGGTACATTTCACTTAGGAATAACAAACCACTCCAGGCCTCTGTCCGTGCTGTGACAAGTGGAACTCTTTGGGCTTTAAAAAGGGAAGATTTTCGAGGAATTCTTACGTCAGAATTTTCAAATTTATCATCATTGAAGTTGCTTCGATCAATAGATCTGCTCTCGAGGTTGACAATCTTACAGCTGAGTCACATTGCAGAATCTCTTTCTGAAGTTTCCTTTTCTGATGGGCAGATAATAGCTGATAGGGTAAATATTCTATTTCGAATTAAATGTCTTATTTTTTTTTTAATCTTCCTTCCCTTACATTTTGCCGTGTATGAAGGATGAGGCTTTCTTGGGATTGTACATTATCGAGAAGAGACAAGTTAGAATTACTGTTGATTACATTACGGAGAAGTAATTTGATTCTGACAATACAATTGCAGCAAATAAAAGAGATAAGGTAATCATCCATGTCCACAGCGATTCAGCATTTCGACGCTATCAGAAAGAGATGAGGTCCTATTTAAACTTAAGTTTGTAATGTAGTGATTTATCTGGTACTTTGGTCGACGTATATTTTGGTCTATGTTATTCCTTGTCATTTTTTTGTTATGCATGTTCCTTGAATTTTGTGATTGAAAAACCTTTGGTATGTTTCAGGAACAAACCAGGATTGTGGCCTCTATATCGAGGTAACTGTCTTTCTTTTTTATCTTGTTTTAGTTCCTATCTAAAAGTTTAAATTTTACAACCCGAAGAATTTGTCCCTTCTGGATGGCCTAAAGGACATTTATTTACCCCAACCACCTCAAAGGAAGATATTTAACGCTCGACCATAGCTGAATGTTGTCTGCCACGTATTCTCCATGTCCATATGGCTAATTCTGTAATCAAATTACTTCAACAGGGTTGAGCACTTGCTGAGGGATGTGAAGGATACAACAATTAGCACCCTTGCAATAGAGGTATTCTTTCTTTGCTGTTCTAGTTTCCTTTTCAATTGGACTATTTTTAAATTTTTTCCTTTTAACTTTTCCTCCAAGATGCTGAGCATTTAATTGTGCTCAACATAGGCAGCTATATGGGTGGAGTTGATCTTTGGCAAAATGATTATGAGCATGACGATGATTTCAATCTTCAGTCCATGCATGACAAAACGCTTGAGGTGGTGTGCATTTCTGGAGCATGGCACCTTGGCAAACTTCAGGTACAAAATCTTGGTTTCTACTAATCCTCCAAATCATTGTAATAAGTGATTGAAATGGGTTCACCCAGTTGCCAAAATGTATGCTTCATAGTAAGTTTATTTGTATATGCTACCACAATGAGCTCTGTGTGTATACCTATGTTTTGGTTTCGTGGGTACTGTCCTTTTCTTTTCTTCTCTTTCTTCTTTTCCCAAAATCCCTCTACAGGTGTGTGGGAGAGAAGAAATAAAATTTACTTTTTGGAAGCTAAAATCTTGTTAAAACAGGTGTTTAATTTTTAAAAGATTGTTAGATGTTATCTTCAATGCTAATTTAAAAAGTATATGTGCATGTTAAAAGTTTATGTTCACCTTTATAATGCCTAGCCTTTCTTACTACTATACTATATGAGCCTAAGCCTTGCATAGGAAAACCTTATCTGCGCAAATCTGTCACAACTACTAGAATTTTGGCTCTAGTATCTCCTAATTGGTTTGTACTACTTCATTTGTATTATGTTAATCTAAAATCTGAATTTGATTGCTTTTTAAATACACATAAAGGACTCTTTTTATTTGTCTTCTTCTTCCTTTTGACTAGCTTGTTTGGAAATGCACCTTACTCTCTGTCTCTATCATCAAATCACTGTATTAGAACATAATATTTTGGGTTAATTTCATAGATATCTCTTCGGCTATCATTTAACATCTCTTAAATCTGTCTCTCAATTAAAAAAATCGTTAGACTTGGACATTGCAGCACTTTTGTTACTGCCTTGTGAGGGAAATGGTGAATTGTTTGGTGGATAGACAATAGTACTGTGCATAGCAATAGTATCAGGAAAGGAAGCATTATTAGAAATGGCTGATATATATATATATATATATATATGCAGATTTGAGTCTTGAATTTGACGTACTTGGAATTAAGTGGGTGCAAAATCGGAATGAGATATGTTGTTGCAAACTTGCTAGCTTAATGTCCTATTGGGTGATGGATATATGGATATATGTTTTATATTGAACTTTATGATTATTGATATCAATATGGATTGATGATTGTTTTCTTTATGAAATTTTCTTTTGTTGAGAATTAGTTTTTGTAGCTTATATTTCCATTTCACTGTTATAATTACCTGTTAAGAATTAGTCTTTTGTTGAGAATTAATTGTTTATGGATAATTGTTTCTATTGTTTATGATTATTGATATCAACTTCTCTCTCTCTCTCTCCTCCCAATTGTATACATGTTTTTAAGTTCAGGGAACAACATAGATAAATGGAAAAAGTGCATCGGAGACAAAGATGAAGAGGCTAGATTACAAGTCAACAAAACTCAGATTCCCAATGTAATTGCAGAGACGCATGACACTGCATAAAGGGGCATCCTATTTTGGTGAACTAGGTTGATATGGTAGGAAAAGGATTTGTTTGTGAATGTGATTATTGTGAATGAGAATATGAATATCAAGTTGGCTTAAATGCCCAGATTCCTATTTTGGCTCAAATAGAGGGGCATCCTATTTTGGTGACTCCTTAATGCTGTTCAAATGATTTGTGTGTGAATATTTTTTTTTTGCACAATGATTGTGGACTATCAATTGATAAGATTTTACTATGTGAATGGGAGTTATTATTTCATATTAGTGTTATTTTTTGGTTTTATTATCGGTATTTTTTTAGTTCAATAACATAAAATCAGCACAATTTAAAAAAAAAGGGGCTATCACAGCGTTTCTAAAAACGTCGCTAAACGGTTGGATTTTTCTTTGGTGGAAAGAGATAAGACGGCGTTTTAAAAACGTCGCTAAATATAACTTTTAGTGGCGTTTTTAGAAAACGCCGGCTATAGTAATATAGCGACGTTTCTAAAAGCGTCACAAAGTTATAGCGACGGCCGCATCTTCGGCGTTCGCTGCTAAACATCACAAAAGTTTTTGCTAAAACCCTCATTTCTAGCAGTGGGTGTCTATCTCCTAGGATACAATGATCTTCACAAAATTGTTGTAGCACACCAAACAAATTTGTACGGCGAACCAAACCTTGTGTTCTAATACTCTCTTTAAAATATCTCTAAAAAAAACTAGAATGAGGAATAAAATGCAAAAGAGAAAAAATCTGGACAGCAGTATATAGGATGCAGACTCAATTTTTCCGGATGATGACACATTGCGAGTATGTTGGTATATAGGCAACAAGCTCTGACCCGAACAGATGCAATTCCGAAGTGAACAGGTGCAAAGCTATTCACAATTTGAATATAAGATTTGACCGCAGGAAAGAACAAAATTTCAAACAAATTTGAAAAGTTATCGGTTGGTCAAACAAAGAACTGCTTGGAACTTTATTATTAATAACTATTAGGAATATATATATATATATATATATTAAACTATTTGAATAGTATAATAAATAAAGGAAGAGGTACAAATTTTAGGAAATCACTTAGGAATCCAAAATTTGAATTTAGAATTAAGTTAAATTCCCACAATTACAAACTTTAGGAAACCACTTAGGAACCCAAAATTTGAATTTAGAATTAAATTAAATTCCCACAATAATTTTTTTTATAAACTATTTTGAATATATATATATATATATATATATTAAATCAATTGAATATATATATATATATATATTAAACAAATTGAATAGTTTAATAAATAAAGTAAGAGGTACAAATTTTAGGAAACCAGTTAGGAACCCAAAAATTTGAATTTAGAATTAAATTAAATTTCCACAATAATTTTTATTGAAAAAATTCAAATGAATTTTATCTAAAAAATTAATGTTAGACCCGAAAACGACGTCAACTTCCCATTCACTCATAAATGGTTTTGACGTTCCGTCTTCACCGTGTGACTTGTCACGCGGCAAGGAACACTTCACCTCTTTGAACCCACCCCAAAAGACGTTTTGGGGTTCACTCAATTTTGGACTAAAAAATATGCCTATATTAAACCATTTTACCAACAATCCCCCACATGAAAGGAATTTGACGGAGAGAAAATGCAACAAGATGATCAAATTTCAGAGAGTACAGAAATTGGAAATATTCTGCAAATGATAGGTAGCTTTTGGCTTTGAACCTTCCCTTGTGAGACACTATCGGATTTACTAGCTAACTAGTGAATATGATGTCTTGAACTGTTCAGTCGTTTGTGTAAACCAAGACAATAGAACTCACACAGTATATCCCCAGACACATTTTAGTTCTCACTATTGTGTTCATTTTGGCCCTGAACAACCTAGTCTTTCATGAGTGCTCTAGAGAATTGTAGCCCTTCACAAAACTCATAGAACCGGCCCAGTTCACACTCACATATGTGATTCTTATGAAGAGTATCTTGCCATACTCTACTAGGTTTACCTAGATATAAGAATCATTAAAATTTTATTTAACCTCAAACGCTGCAGGTATCACTATTTCATCAAAGAAATGGGTAGAAGTTAGACTCCCCAGTGATCCTTCTGAGTCATACACAACTCAATTGTCCCTTTGAACCTAGATCTTGGGATCTCCAGTCAACTAGGTTGGGTTGCCGTTGTGGTAACTCTTATTTAATAGGCTTAAGTCCCATTCCCCTCGATGAATTCTCAACTAACTCTCTTGCTAACCCTTTGGTTAGTAGATCCACTATGTTGTCTTTAGACTTAACATATTCTATGGAAATAATTCCATTAGAGAGTAGTTGTCTCACGGTGTTATGTCGACGACGAATGTGTCGTGACTTACTGTTATACCTATGACTCTGTGCTCTACCTATAGCTGATTGACTATCGCAATGTATGCATATAGCAGGCACCGGTTTTGGCCATATTGGAATATCTTCAAGGAAGTGGCGAAGCCATTCTGCCTCTTCCCCAGCTTTTGTCTAAAGCTATGAATTCAGATTCCATAGTAGACCTAGCAATGCAAGTCTGTTTGGAAGATTTCCAAGATACAGCCGCCCACCAAGAGTAAAGACATACCACTAGTGGACTTTGAGTCACTTGTATCCGATATCTAATTTGCATCACAGTATCCTTCAAGTACTGCTGGATATCTAGTATAATTAAGCCCAATGTTACAAGTAAATCGGAGATATCTAAGAACCCTTATAATTGCTTTCCAGTGTTTTACTCCCGGATTACTCGTATATCTACTTAATTTACTTACTGCATAAGCTATATCTAGGCGAGTGCAGTTCATCAAGTACATTAAGCTTCCAATAATTTAGGCATACTCTAATTGAGAAATACTTTTCTGTACATTCTTAGAAAGATACAAATTAACATCTACAGGTGTTCTAGCAAGATGATCATCATCTTTGCTGAATTTGTCAAGTATTTTCTTAATGTAATGAGATTGTGACAAAGCATATCCTTCTGATGTTTTTAGTAATTTTCATACCAAGAATTACATCAGCAATGCCCATGTCCTTCATGTCAAAATGTTTATTCAACATTTTCTTAGTAGTTTTAATCATATCATTATTACTACCTATGATGAGCATATCATCCACATAAAGACATACAATGACATAACATTTGTCTGTGTTTTTAATATAAACACATTTGCACACTCATTAATTTTAAATCCATTTGACATCATTGCTTTGTCAAATTTTTCATGCCATTGCTTTGGCGCTTGTTTTAAACCATATAATGATTTAACCAATTTACACACTTTCTTTTCTTTTCCTGGAACAGAAAATCCTTATGGTTGTTCCATGTAAATTTCTTCCTCTAACTTACCATTTAAGAAAGCGGTTTTAACATCCATTTGATGAATTTCTAGATTGTATAGAGATGCAATGGCAATTAGCATTCTAATGGATGTTATTCTAGTAATCGGTGAGTATGTGTCAAAGTAATCAAGACCTTCTTTTTGACTAAAAACCTTTGACCACAAGTGTTGCCTTGTATTTGTCAATTGATCCATCCGCTTTCATTTTCCTTTTAAAAATCCACTTGTACCCAAGAGGTTTACAACCTGGTGGCAAGTCCACTAATTCCCAAGTGTGATTTTGCAAGATGGACTCAACTTCACTGTTGACAGCTTCTTTCCATAAAGGAGCCTCAAGACTGGACATAACTTCTTTAAAAGTTAAAGGCTCATTTTCTAACAAAAATGTTAGAAAAATCGGACCAAAAGATTTTGAGGTTTTAGCACATTTACTACGCCTAGATCCCTCTTCCTCATTTTTGTCTAACTCTTGTTCTTGATCATGTTCTTGATCCTGACTAGTAATAGCATCATGAGATCTTTTATGGTTACTAATCTCTTGTCCAGTCTTATTTGGAAATACATGTTCAAAGAAAGATGCATTCCGAGATTCAATAATAGTATTTACATGCATTTCAGAATGTTCTGATTTATGAATCAAAAACCGATATGCACTACTATTCTTGGCATAACCAATGAAAACGCAATCAATGGTCTTAGGACCTATCATAGTCTTTTTAGGACTATGAATAGCCACTTTAGCCAAACACCCCCACACTTTTAAGTATTTGTAGGATGGTACTCTTCCATGCCACAATTCATAAGGTGTTTGATTCACTTTCTTTCGGGGTACTTTATTAAGTATATAATTAGCAGAAAGTATTGCTTCCCTCCACAAATTCTGAGGTAATCCAGAACTGATTAACATGGCATTCATCATTTCTTTTAAAGTCCTATTTTTCCTTTCAGCAATTCCATTTTGCTGAGGTGAGTAAGGAGCGGTGGTTTGATGAATTATTCCATGTTTTTTACAAAACTCACCAAAAGGTGATTCATATTCACCACCTCTATCACTTCTAGGTTTCTTAATTTTCTTACCAAGTTGATTTTCAATTTTATTCTTATATTGAATGAAAGTTTCCAAAGCTTCATCCTTGGTTCGAATTAAATAAACATAACTATATCTAGTATAGTCATCTATAAAAGTGATAAAATACTTTTTTCCACCGCTAGTTTGAATTGATTTAAAATCACAAATGTCACTATGAATTAGTTCAAGTGGTTCCGTACTTCTTTCGATTGAATAAAAAAGAGTTTTTGATAATTTTGCCTCAACGCAAATTTCACATTTATGATTTGAATCAATGTCAAATTTAGGTAAACATTCCATATTAATTAATCTACGCAAAGAGCCATAATTAACATGTCCTAGTCTACCATGCCATAAATTTGAAGACTCAAGCAAGTAAGAAGAAGATGTATTTTTGTTAATAACTGAGGGTACAATGGTCATTACATTGAACTTGAAAAGGCCATCAGACATGTAACCTTTTCCTACATACATCCCTTTCTTAGTAAGTACAAATTTATCATTCTTAAATACCAGCCTAAACCCATTCTTACTCAACAGAGATCCAGAAACAAGATTCTTGCGAATGTCCGGTACATGCAGCACATTGTTGAGAGTGAGTTCCTTTCCTGATGTCATCTTGAGAACAATCTTTCCTTGTCCTTCAACTTTGGAGGTTGAGGAGTTGCCCATAAAAAGTTGTTCATCGATGTCATCTTGAGAAAAATCTTTCCTTGTCCTTCAACTTTGGAAGTTGAGGAGTCGTCCATAAAAAGTTGTTCACCATTGTCCATTGAAGAATAAGATGTGAACATCTTTTTGTCGGCACAAATATGGCGAGTAGCACCAGTGTCCACCCACCATTCTTTAGGATTTTTGACAAGATTTGCCTCGGAAACAACTGTAGAAAGATTGATATCATCTATACCATTGGAAATATTGTCCACTTCGGTCATGTGGGCTTGAGCAGGCTTTTTGCTTGTTCTTCTTTTGCTTTTGCCTTTGCTACGGCAATCTTTGGCCCGATGTCCCTCTTTGTCACAGATGTAACATTTACCATTGAACTTGTACTTTTTATTTCCCCCCCCCCCCTTTAGAGCCTTGTGATGAACTTTCTCCAGAAGACTTTCGTTTCTTGGTTTTTGAAGCATGTTCCACCACATTTGCCTTAGACTCCATAGGATGCTTACCAGCCTGCTTTTCAGAATTCCGGTTATCTTCCTCAATCCTCAAACGCACAATTAATTCTTCCATAGAAATTTCTTTGCGCTTGTGTTTGAGATAGTTCTTGAATTCCTTCCAACCTTTTGGTAATTTTTCAATTAAGGCTGCAACTTAGAAGGATTCACTGAGAGACATGCCTTCTACGTGAATGTCATGCAGAATGAGTTGGAAATCTTGAACTTGACTGATCACAGTTTTTGAATCAACCATTACAAAATCCAGGAATCTGCTAACCACAAATTTCTTTGAGCCGGCATCTTCCGTTTTGTATTTTTTCTCCAAAGACTCCCAAAGTTCCTTTGCTGTCTTGATAGGACTGTAGACGTTGTATGATGTGTTGTCAAGTCCGTTCAAGATGTAGTTCCGGCAAAGGAAATCAGCACGTTTCCAGGCATCAACCGCAGCAACCACTTGCCGGTTGGTTTCATCCTCTTTCAAGATAGAAGCATCTTCACGGAGGAAACGAGTCAGGTTCAGAGTTGTAAGATAGAACAACATTTTCTGTTGCCATCTTTTAAAGTCAGTTCCTGAAAACTTCTCTGGCTTTTCACTGTGATTTACCGATACTGTTACAACAGGAGAGGGAGTTGGCGTCATTGCAGCCACCATTGTTGTACTTGTTTGGACATTAGTTTCAGTAGCCATAAATTCTATTTTATAAAACAAAATTATAATTAGAATTTACACTACACAGAAAATTAAACCAAATTCACAGAATTAAATTCTGTAAAAAATAAAAGAAACAAGAATGTAACTTTTATTTCTAATTAATTTGAAAATAAAATAAAATTTATTTAACAAATTAATTCCACACAGAAAATTAAATTCTGTAAAATAAAAAATATAACTTTTATTTTTCAATTAATTTGGAAATAAAATAAAATTTTATTTAATCAAAACAATTCCACACAGAAAATTAAATTCTATAAAATAAAAGAAATAAGAATATAACTTTTATTTTTTAATTAATTTGGAAATAAAATAAAATTTTATTTAACAAAATTAATTTCACATAGAAACTTAAATCTCTTGCAACACTCCAATAATTAAAATACTGAAACATAATTTTAATTAATGAAAACTCAGAAAATAAATTCTAAAAATCAAAATTAATTTTCTGACAAAATTCCACAAAAATATATTCTGAATTGTTAATGACACCAGTATCGTACTACTAGTTGTCAAAGAAAATAGACAGTATATTACTACTATCTGTCAAATAGCATATAATCACTATTTGTTTTTCCAACTAGAATATTATTTTGTAAATCCACAGAAAATAATTTTCTATAAACGAAGAATGGAAAAAGGAAACAAACGAAAAATTCTGTAAACAGAATAATTCGAATTTGTCTTAAGATTGTTGGATCAATCTTCTGTGTAAATAAAATAAATCAAAACAACTTCAAACAAAATAAAATAAAACTTACAGAATTTATTTTGTTGAACCAAATAAAATCAAAATACTATGTCGAGTGTGTGACACTCTGTCCTTGAGACAGATTCGCCTCGCTACGGTGCTTACGGTTGAGTGTCGTCTATCTCCCAGATATAATGATCTTCACAAAATTGTTGTAGCACACCAAACAAATTTGTATGGTGAACCAAACTTTGTGTTCTAATACTCTCTTTAAAATATCTCTAAAAAAATTTGCTGTCTTGATAGGACTGTAGACGTTGTATAATGTGTTGTCAAGTCCGTTCAAGATGTAGTTCCGGCAAAGGAAATCAGCATGTTTCCAGGCATCAACCGCAGCAACCACTTGCCGGTCGGTTTCATCCTCTTTCAAGATAGGAGCATCTTCACGGAGGAAACGAGCCAGGTTCAGAGTTGTAAGATAGAACAACATTTTCTGTTGCCATCTTTTAAAGTCAGTTCCTACAAACTTCTTTGGCTTTTCACCACGATTTACCGGTACTGTTACAACAGGAGAGGGGGTTGGCGTCATTGCAGCCACCACTGTTGTACTTGTTTGGACATTAGTTTCAGTAGCCATAAATTCTAATTTATAAAACAAAATTATAATTAGAATTTATACTACACAGAAAATTAAACCAAACTTCTCTGGCTTTTCACCACGATTTACCGGTACTGTTACAACAGGAGAGGGGGTTGGCGTCATTGCAGCCACCACTGTTGTACTTGTTTGGACATTAGTTTCAGTAGCCATAAATTCTAATTTATAAAACAAAATTAGAATTAGAATTTATACTACACAGAAAATTAAACCAAATTCACAGAATTAAATTCTGTAAAAAATAAAAGAAACAAGAATGTAACTTTTATTTCTAATTAATTTGAAAATAAAATAAAATTTTATTTAAAAAAATTAATTCCACACAGAAAATTAAATTTTGTAAAATAAAAGAAATAAAAAATATAACTTTTATTTTTCAATTAATTTGGAAATAAAATAAACTTTTATTTAACCAAAATAATTCTACACAGAAAATTAAATTCTATAAAATAAAAGATATAAGAATATAACTTTTATTATTCAATTAATTTGGAAATAAAATAAAATTTTATTTAACCAAATTAATTCCACATAAGAAATTAAATTCTGTAAAATAAAAGAAATAAGAATATAACTTTTTTTTTAATTAATTTGGAAATAAAATAAAATTTTATTTAACAAAATTAATTTCACATAGAAACTTAAATCTCTTGTAACACTCCAATAATTAAAATACTGAAACAGAATTTTAATTAATGAAAACTCAGAAAATAAATTCTAAAAACCAAAATCAATTTTCTGAAAAAATTCCACAAAAACATATTCTGAATTGTTAATGACACCAGTATCGTACTGCTAGTTGTCAAAGAAAATAGACAGTATATTACTACTATCTGTCAAATAGCATATAATCACTATTTGTTTTTCCAACCAGAATATTATTTTGTAAATCCATAGAAAATAATTTTCTATAAACGAAGAATGGAAAAAGGAAACAAACGAAAAATTCTGTAAACAGAATAATTCGAATCTGTCTGTTGGATCAATCTTCTGTGTAAATAAAATAAATCGAAACAACTTCAAACAAAATAAAATAAAACTTACAGAATTTATTTTGTTGAACCAAATAAAATCAAAAGACTAAGTCGAGTGTGTGACACTCTGTCCTTAAGACAGATTCGCCTCGCTACGATGCTTATGGTTGAGTGTCGTCTATCTCCCAGGATATAATGATCTTCACAAAATTGTTGTAGCACACCAAACAAATTTGTACGGTGAACCAAACCTTGTGTTCTAATACTCTCTTTAAAATATCTATAAAAAAAACTAGAATGAGGAACAAAATGCAAAAGAGAAAAAATCTGGACAGCAGTATATAGGATGCAGACTCAATTTTTCCGGATGCTGACACATTGCTAGTATGTTGGTATATATAGGCAACAAGCTCTGACCCGAACAGATGCAATTCCGAAGTGAACAGGTGCAAAGCTATTCACAATTTGAATATAAGATTTGACCGTAGGAAAGAACAAAATTTCAAACAAATTTGAAAAGTTGTCCATTGGTCAAACAAAGAACTGCTTGGAACTTTATTATTAATAACTATTAGGAATATATATATATATTAAACTAACTGAATATATATATATATATATATATTAAACTATTTGAATAGTATAATAAATAA
>NW_021026336.1:508895-580211 GCF_004153795.1 Camellia sinensis
ACTATAACAAATTCCCTTCACATTTCACTCACCTTTTCATTGGGGCACAAGAAGAAAGAAAGAAAAAAACGAAGAATACAAAATACTTTTCATTAATTTCAAAACAACTTTTATTGATTACAGAACTTCTAATCTTTTTCATAATTTCAAGACAACTTTTATTGTTTTCAAAATTTCTTCTAATCTTTTCACAATTTTTAAAACACTTGCACTACAACATTTCTCTTTACATTTTGTAGAAATAACAATTATTGATAATATTTTTGGGTGCATCATAATTATCATCTTGCTGATTTGGAGGATAGCCTTTTAACTTTTGGAAAGTGAGTTTACTTTTTTATTTTATTTTATTTTATTTTATAAAAGGCATCAGAAGTGTGATTTGTTTGGTGGAAAGAGAGTTATGAATGGGTTTCCTTCTTATTGTTGGAGACTCTTGGAGTGTATGTACTGAGGAGAGGAGGTATTATTAGTGTCAATTAAGAGAGAATGACATATTTCACATTCATCAAGTCTCTCCTCTACTATATATGACTTCTAATTAAGCTCTTCGGAATTAATTACCATTTTTTATTTTTTGTGTATCCATAATCTAAGAAAAATGGGAAAATAAGAATCACATCACAACACTCTCACACCTGCAAGTGTGTATGGAGCTCACTATGCCTAATTCTGAGACCAAAATTTGTGTGTAGCTTTAAAAAGTTTAAATTAATATAAGTAGCAAATGTAGAAATGCATATTGAGGGTTGTGAAGTGTGAACTACACACCAGAATTCCTTTGAAGCAAACCATCAATGAACAATTCCAAATAGATTTGCTTGTTATGCCTACGTTGATTATCCTCTATTGATAAGCATCAATTGGTATTTTTTTTTCCTCAGGAAAATGTAACTTCTGTGTAGTTGGTTCTTTATTTTTTGGGCTGAAGCTGGACTACCTTGCATTTTAAATTGCAATTACTTTCATGTATCTTTTAAATGAATCTTTTTTTAAGGTTCCTCTTTAAATTGTTCAGATATCAAAGCACACTGAAGGTGCCACTGTCTACTTAGATGCTGGATGTACAGAGAGTTGGGGAGCTTTCCAAGGATCAATAAATTCTTACCAGAGGTTGCTAGTAGTGGAATAAATTATGCCTGCTATTTTAAAGCTACATGATACTGATTTGATTGCATCCTCTTTTTTTTTTAACATTCTAAACCATTTTTTATTTATTCTTTCCACTGCAATGTGTGTGGAATTTGATTAGCCTGTAGGTTCCATGTGTTACATGTCTAGGTCCATACAAATGGAGAATGTTTACGTCCCCGAAAATGAAGCAGGCAAGTAGCAGTGGCTATTTGGCAAGAGTATGACTAGCATAGTTCTTCTCAATACCGGTTCAATTGATGGATTTGTCAGACTTGCTGCTCCTTTAGCCAGAATTCTCCCGATTCGTATCATGCCAAATTTTGGGTTATTAGTTTTTTATTTTTATTTTTTTATTTTGGTTCTAACTCTTGGTATTTGATCATGACTATGAATTCATCTCAGGTGTCACAAACTGGTTTCTTTTTATGTTATTTTATTTGAATTATCTTATTTTTACTTATCAAAATAATTGAACTTTATTTTGTAGATTGATTTAGCAATGTTTGGTGGTGAACTGTTGTGCCAAGTACAATTAATTTATTGTCTATTTTTCTCTTATTATGCTAAGAAATTATTTGAAATTCTTTTTCTCCCTATGTTACTGTTGCCGCTTGGGATATTTTTCTTTTCTATCAATGCTTTAACTCAATTCTGTTGAGATTTCTTCATGCACTTCCCTTAAATCTTAGTCCTCTAAATTTGCAAGTTTAAATTTTCATTTATGACAATATTTATAATAAAAAAAAATTCTTTTTCTTTCTTGAATGTAGGTTGTTGAAGATGGAGATTATGATCTTGCTCAAGTGCCAATTAGAAATGAGACGAGGCTTGTTCACATGCATTTGCATATTGTCATTGGTGATGCTATAGTTGCATTAAACACATTGTTCCAATTGGGATTGACTTGATTTTATTTATTTTGTACTTGGCTTAACTTTAGGTATTGTTGTATACAAACTTAAATTTTGGATTGTAAGAACACATGGGCTATTGTTGTTATCATAAATAGAATTTATTTATTTATATATATATATTTGGATGTCAATGAATTAAAGTGTGGATATTATTTAATAATTTTTTATTGAAAAGTAATTTGTTATTTGTGATGGTAATTTTTACTATGCCAAATACCAAAATTTTCTTTTCTCTTCTTTTTTTTTTTTTAATTTTAAAACAATTAGATATTTTGCTGAAGCAATCAAGTTGTCGCCAAAAGTATCATTTTTACCAATGCAAATTTGAGTCGGCAAAAGTGACACATAATCATCTTATTTGAACTACTTTTGTTGACGCAATGGCAAATTGGCGACGATGGTTGAAGGATTTTGTCCACAAAGATGTTTGTCGCTAAAGACATACTTTTGGCGATGCAATGAATTTTTCATCGATAAAAACTTTTCCCGACACACTTTCGGTGACGGGTTACTGACGAAGCTCTATAGGTTGACAAAGCTCTCTACCGACAATTTTTGCCTTTTGGCAACGAATTTTGTTGTGTTGCAAAAAATTTTTTTTTTTTGTTGTAGTAACGCTAAACAACAAAGACTCGAAGAGAGAGTACACATAATAATCTTGCATCAGAAAATGTAGCTATTGGTCGTGAACCTTTCATAGCGAAAGCTTATCGAATTTACTGGCTGACTAGTGAACGTAATGTCTTGAATTGTTCTGCCATTTGTGTAAACCGAGACAATAGACCTCACATAGGAATTACTCCAACAATCGTTCTATTCTCACTATTGTGTCTGGTTTGGCCCTGGAACATTAGCCTGGTTCAGTGAGTATTTTTAAAGAATTCAGCCTTGCCAATTCTTAAAGAAGCGACCCCACTTCGCACTCATATAGGTGACCTACATAAGGTATATCGCTATACCACGGTTGACTATTCACAGCACTTAGGTCACTAAAAGCATTAGCTTAACCTTTCACCCCACAAGGTATCATTGTATAAAGGAATGGGCAGGAGGATTTACCTTTTCAATGACTGTAGCTGGCTTTTCGTACTCCTTGGAGGGATTTGGTTTTCTCGGATATGATAGCTCTACAGTTCGGACTCTGATGGTTCTGAATCTAGTTTCACAAGTGCAATGTGAAATGGAAAAATAAATGAGAGTTCAAATCCGGCAAATCTTAGAAATCCATTAATCATCAGAGATGCTGAAAGTGGACTGCATTGCCAGATTTTAGAGTCGCTGCTTAAATATTTTTGGAAAATTTAAGAAACTCATGACTCGTGCCAAAAGCCACTTGTCTGTCATAATCAAAGTATCTCGGCTCGGAAACTTAGATATGAGAGGGGAATGTCATGAATCGAGTACCCCACTCACCCGATCAAAGATCGGCCTCTACTAATCATGATGTGATTTTTATCAACATTATATGCTCATGTTCTGATTATTATACTAACATTACTATGTGAAGTACACAAGTATAGATCACGTCACTTACTTTGGAATGCTTCGATTTTATGTTTGTTTGAAAAGAGTTTTGAACATATGCTACTTGAAAAGTAAGCTCATATGTATATTAATCAAAATTATTCCAATTTAAGAGAAATAGCCTTCATCTACAAACATTCAAAGAGATATTTCAAACAAGCATGTAGCCTCGTGGTAGTATGTTTGACATGGCAATACAAACACACATGTAATATGCTGAAACAAAAAAGCTCACCTAGTACTCAACCGAGGCAAGCTAAAGGAAATAAAATTTTTAGAAAAATGTGTGCTCCTAAATATGCAAGGTGACTAACGCAACACATACAATATGTAACTACTAAGTCCGGCTTTTTTAACATATCATATGGATCAACTCAAAGCATACGCATCACGCGTATTCAAGTAAGTAAGAAATGACAATGATATTAGAATGATGAATTGAACTTTAATGCATGCAAAAATGTATACAAAGCATAGCAATGATATGAAACGAAAACAAGATGCTACCGCGGTAAGCGTGTAAATAAAAGGGAGAAAAAAATGAGAGTTGGAAGACATACAAATATTGCAAATTTTCCCTCGCACAAGAGGTCCGAATGAATGTCCTAATTAACTAATTATTACAATACAAGTGAATTAACTAATTATTATAAATCCGAATGAAAGCAAAACAACCAATTAATTACACATACTAATATTAAAGCTACTAATATAATGGATTCGAACGGGAGGCAAGGAACCGCATGAACACAACCAAGAACATCCTCCGGAAACCCCTTTGTTTGCTGCCAGAATCTGCTCTGTTTGCAGTCAGAAAATTATTTTGTTTTAGCCTCAGATTCTGCTTTGTTTTGCTGTAAAAATGCCCACTGCCTGTACAAAAAAAGTGGCCGGCTGGCCTTGAGAAGTGGTTGGCCGTACAGAGTGATGGCCAGTTGGCCACTGCTTCTGGGGAATACCCTACTGTAACAGAGCTTAAACAGAGAAAAAATAAAGTATTTTCAGGAGATGTTTATCCTCTCTGCCCTTTCATATCATGAAAATGATCAAGGGAGAAGTAGATTCGATTATCAAATCATCAATTATTGCAAATTTGTTGCGTGATGATCTTAGAAACGATACGGCAAGAGTTCAATAAAATGGAACAAAAGATAGACAATACCTCCTTCCTATCATGGAGTTACCTAACGGGAAGGGGTAGACTTTGCTTCATGAATCATCGAACATCACTTAAATAGTATGCGATGATTCAAGATGCAATAGGTTCAGTATAACGTCCGACTGAACCTAACCAAATTTTATTATCTTTTACCTCTTTTACTCCAATTTTATTAGCCTTTTTACTTTACCTTTCTATTTTCTTTTCTTCTTTTTTATCCAAAGGTGATGATTACGTCCGCTAAATCCAAAAGCAATAAAGGATAGCAAGCATGACTTGACCTGAGAAATGGGCTTTTCGAGCCTTTTTCTACGAGGGAAATTATGAAGGAGGAATCAAACTCATTTACAAGCGATAATGGAATCGGGATCAAACTCGAAATGAGCTATAATTACTCCAAATCCAAACCCGATAATGAGCTATAATGACTTTTTCCTTTATGATTTCCAAGGGTCTAACTAGAAAGTTAGTCTCTTAGAAGTAATGCACTGGTGATAAAGGGAGGTATCAAAAAACAGATTGTGCTTAGCATAAGAGAGATGTAATGCAGAATGAATCTCTAATGGGATTAAACCATTTAGCATGAGAGGTCTCTTTCTTATGCATTGAGCCACAATCTTTTGTTTGATACAACTTTTAATCAAAAGAAACAAAGAAAGAAGGGAGATTGTAGAGTGCAAATGAGAGATGGGTGATTACAAAGGTGTGAATATGTATGAAAGCTATAAAAAAGAAAGAAAAGACTATCAACTCAAATGGATTGGAAGCTATGGCCTATATACCAAATCCATGAGGACTTATAACAACACAACTACAATATTCAAAGAATAAATTAAATAAACACTTAAACAACCCCTAAACTCCAAAAAACAGTGGCCAAAACCAAAAGAAACAAAGTGAAAAAAGGCAAAGCAACAAACTATGGAACAAGGCCTAAGGAAGAGTGGCTAACCCCTCTTCTTTTTGTGACTTTAAATCACATTTTTAGGCTTAAAGTAGCTCTAAAATCAGTATGAAAATACAAGAAAAAAAGGGAGAAAAAATGGTTAAAGAGTTCAAAGTTTACCCCTTTAAAGAGAGGAAGAGCTTCCTTGTTAACAAACCACAAGCTAAGCACTCTTAAGAGGCTGGAATTGTATTCAAGAACCTCAGCAAAATCCTCAAGTTTTGGCTTAGAAGGTGTATGTATAGTGCATGTATATTACAAGAGAAGAGGAAAGTGTATTGGACAAAGTATAGCTCTTGGCCAAAATTTTCTAACCCCACACCATGAACGGTGGCCTTGTATTTATAGAAGAACATGTTCTCACGTCAGAAATATCTGTAAAGAGACAGCTGGTGCAAGACATGCACATAGGGATAGTTGGTTGTCTTAAAATATCTATTGTCGGAAACATGGCCGGTCGGCAATGGAGGAGTACGGCTGGCCACTTATTGGTCAGCTCTTCTATGAGTGGTCAGGTAATAAAAAATAAGGCTTTGGTTCAAAAGTGGTGTAAGGTTTAGGTTTTAAAGCTTGAAACCGAAGCCTTTTGCTGAAGAAATCAAACAATTGCATAGCGTAACATTTCATTATCGAGTGTTCAGAGTGAGGTGCCCAAGTCTTAAGGGAGGTCAAAAACGGGCTATCTACAGTTGCCCTTCTTTGACAGAGCTCGAAGTCATGAAATGACATGAGTGAATGTCAAAGCCCGAAGATGACCAATTTGACAAGGCCGTAAGACTTGGGCAAGCAATCAAAATGTGAAAACAATTGGTTGAACTCAAAAGTTGCCAACATATCCCTTTGTAAGGAATCAAACCAGCGTAGTTCAAGGGCAAGATGCAAATGATATGCTCAAAGAATACAATTTGAAAGCTAGACTTACACGTTTCATGAAGTCGATTATTTTTGAAAATTCATGATCATGCAAAACAATGCAATGAGCAATAAACAAGATGACAACATATGAATGAAACAAGTCTCAAGCTTAAATCAAAATAAATTCGACCGTGCCTCACATGGAAAGGAGTAAGCAAACAACAATTCCAAACACGTTTCACGAGAAAGGAAGAAACACAGTGCAACCAACAGACGTATCTCACTGTATTTCATACGAAGAGAGGGAATGTTTTAACCGAATTGAAAACAAAATCCTAATGCGTTTCACGCGAAAGGAAAGAGGGGTGGTGCAACAAACAAACATATCTAACCGTATTTCATACGGAGAGAGGGAATGTTGTAACCAGGGAAAACAACATCCTAACGCGTTTCACGCGAAAGGAGGGAATGGTGGTGTAACCAATAGGCTTATCTCACTATATTTCATATGGAGAGAGAGAAGGTCCTAACTAGGTGAAAATAGCATACTTGCGTTTCATGTGAAAGAAAGGAAGGGTGGTGTAACCAACATGCATATCTCACCGTATTTCATACAAAGAGAGAGAAGGTTTTAACTAGATGAAAACAACATCCTAACACGTTTCATGCGAAAGAAGGGAAGGGTGGTGTAACCAACAGGCGTATCTCACTGTATTTCATACGGAGAGAGGGAATGTTTTAACCGGGTGAAAGGTGCATAGCCAAACCACGTTTCACATAGAGAGGGTATGAGAAATGCAAGCCTAACTATGTTTCACGTAGAAAGGGGAAAAGATACACTCTAAACTACGCTTTGCGCGAAAAGGGTGGAGGGTGCAGGCCAAATCACACTTGTGTGATAAGGGTGGATACAATAAAATGAAAAGCAAGATGCAGATGGATGCAACATAATTGCTGTAGTTGACGCGAAATATGATGCAATGCATGCTCTATGCAACATAATTGAAAAGATGAAAAAAAAAGCAATGGCTTTGAAAACACCTCATAAAGATCTCCAACTTATAGCTTGGAGGTCCTCAAATGCTCAGAAAAGGATACAACTTGCTCAAGCTTGAGATCGGGGCACATTCCTACTTCAGAGAAATGACGGGACCTAGAACGGTGCATCCGGAATGCAATCTCAGAATTTTTAGAAGTCGAAACAAACCCAAATTCTTTAATTTTTCACTTTTAAGGTGACTATAAGATCAATCATGTTCAAAACTAGGTGAAAACCCAGCAAAACAACTCAAGACACTGTGGGGCAGCTAGTTAGCCAAAAAAGTGGCCACCCGGCCAAATAAAGGCCCAATCGTACAACAGATTGGTCGGCCGGTCATCTATTACGGTTACGGGGGTATATACGGGTTTTCACACTCGTGGGTCATTAAAAACACATCTTGGCTCTAGTTTCTCACACCTTGACCTCCGAAAACTCTCTCCTTCTCTCTTTCGAGGCTCTCTCTCTCTCTAGATTTTCACTTTACTTGCGTTACCTAACAACCCACACAAACTTTATTCCATAAACCTATTTGGCCCTCTACTTTTTTGGACCGATTGGAATTTGTTTTGGTTGAGTTTTTGGGCTTCTCATTGTTTGTGGCTCATTCTCACGGGTTTTTCTTGGTCTTTGGTACTTTCTCCCGAGTTTTGACTTTTTCCTCTCTTTTTCTCTCTCCTAGTGTTTGGTTTTGGTATTTTTTCCTATTTCTCTCATTTTTCATATTTTTCTTTCTTCACCCACTATATTTGTCATGGCTGACAATATTCCACATGATGGTGTCCTTCCCGAGGTGCTGGTGTTTCCACCTGCTGCGGGGGTAGAGGAGCTGATGATTGAGGAGGTTGACGGAGTGGCAGAGACATTGCCGCCGATATTACTGCGGAGGAGATCTACCCACTAAAGCCTGAGCCCGAGCTACCGCCGTTGAGGGTAAGGCCTTTTGACCTTGCTACCTACCACCCGTGCATGCATGCGATGGCTCCTGGCGGCATGCTCCGATTTAAGTGCTTTGCTAGAGGTGTGCCCGAGGACTTCCTTTTGCGAGAGCGCACCTCACATCTTTCTTGTGATGCTTCTAAGGTAAGAATCTTTGCTCCTTTTTATGGACTTTTATTGTTTTGACATTCGTTACAATTTTTCATCATCTTGTTATGCATCTGACACATTTAGCTTTCATCACAGGGTGACGCCTATGCTTGGAGGGGCTATGGAGCAGTGATAGCGAGAGACTAGTACCAGGAGCTTCCTGCTTGAGTCAGAGAGTTGATCGATGAGGTGGGCTTCGACTTATTCTGCTCGGGGCTCTCGCGACTACAGGCCAGTCGAGCCTTACTTGGTGCTTTGGTGAAGAGGTAGTGGGACACCACTCCTTCCACTTATCCTCCACAGGGGAGATGACGATGATCCTATATGATTTCTCCATGCTTACGGGACTGCGAGTAAGGGGTGATCCGATCCCCTTCGATGTTGATATGGACTAGTGAGAGGCTGCTTGGATCTATCTGCTCAGAGCATGCCCTCTCTTGGACAGGCTGGCTATGGTCAAATATAGTTAGTTCTACGACCACTTCTATGGGAGTTAGCCAGAGACTCAGGAGCAAGTCAAGCAGTACGCCCGGGGCTTCTTGATCTATCTTCTCGGTACCACTTTATTTGCGAATAGGTGGAATACCGTAGGTCTTTACCTGCTCAGCACTTTGGTGGTGTTGCATTGGGTGTGGTTCTATAATTGGGGTGGTGCTGGCCTTGCCACTCTGGACGGCTACATGAGCTTCGGTTCCCGCAAGATGGGGAACAAGGTCGGAGGCTACTGGAGGGCCGGGAGGTACACAGTGCACTTTCTGTTTCCATTTTTGTTTGTACATTATGCTTTCTGCTTTGCACTTTCTGCCTTTTATTTATGTCTCTGCCTGTTGGTTTACAAGTTGATATTTTTTTTGCAACTCTAGGTATATGCCTACTTCCCCACCTTTGACCTGGCTTTACGGGATGAGACGCAGGCAACGGTTCCCTACTCCAGGTGATACGATGGCAGGTGCCACCCTCGATGCCGCAGTGTCACCACCTTCGCCTATTATCGCCGTTTCTTCGACATAGTGACGGAGTGCGAGGTAGTCTAAAACTCATACTCATTCCACTGCTACTGTTTTGACCCATTCCATTCTCTGACAGCTGATAACAACTAACAATTGTGAATTCTCTATTTGCAGGTGATGTGGTAGCCATGGGTAGCGATGTCGGCCGGGACCAGGGATGGGTATGCTAGTTCTTGGGACACCTCCAGGTTACAGATCTTGCTGGAGGGTCCTTTCTACCGGACCTGGTACGTAGGAGAGAGGTTTGTGCGCTAGACCCTAGGTCTACCAGCCTCCGTCGTTCCTGCTGCTGCCCCTACATCGATGAGGATTGCTGATAGTCTACTAGTCGAGGCTATCGTACAGTTCATAGTGGGACAAGATGCCGATCTCTTTCGAAGGGTCGAGGATTACACCGAGTTCATCAGGACCCACCTCATGTCACCTCTGATCGGAGCTCGCGCAGGAGGTGATGCTGGTGCACTTGTTACCAGAGGTGCTGCTCGTGCGGCTGAGCCTGATATTGGAGGGGCTGCCGTCGATGTACACGTGGTTGGTATGCCTGTGATTCTGGCCACGATCATCTATTGGCGGCCGAATGGGACGGCTTAACAGATTTCGGTTGACTACTTGGAGGAGTGCGAGTACGTCAGGGATCTTGATGTGCAATATATATGCACATCAACATATAGACCATAGACCAACGGAGCCGTTGAAGCCGCAAATAAGAATGTCAAGAACATCCTGCGAACTACACATCTCAAAATAATGTCATTTCCCCATTTGGAAACATGTTATTTTATTGATTTTTTGACTTTTTATGAAAAGATATATAGAAAAATAAAGAGAGTTACGTAACAATTTGTAATAACTTTTTGAATTTTTGACTAAAACTGAAAGTTACCAAACGAGGCTACTTTAAGCTTATAAGATATCTTCATCCACGTCTCAGGGTCTACTAGAGGTTCTATTTATTTATTAATTTGTATAAACGTTGGATAATGGGGTTTTCCGCTGTTTGGTTCATATTTTTTTAAAAATTATTTGGGTAAATTACATTGACACCCTTTGAGATTTATGTTAATTACAGTTCCCCCCTCACCTTTTGAAAATTACATCTCCCTCCCTGAGATTTAATGTCTCATTACAGATTCCCCTTCCTCAGCAATTTAATTTTTTAAAATACCAAGTTTTCCCTCACTGGGTAAATTACATTGACACCCTTCACGTTTTAGAAATTACAATCCCCTCCCTAAGGTTTGAAGTAGTATTACCAATTGCCCCATCGGCTATTATTAGTTGGAAAAAAAATTATTTAAAAAAAAATTAATTGAAAAAAATTTTGTTAATAAAATTTTTAAATTTCTGTTTAAAAACCAACGTAAACTCATTTTTTGAATTTACGTTTTTTTCTCAAATTTACAAACTGAGACACCAATTTATAAACTAAAAAAATTATCAAACAAGTTTTTATGACAGTTTTTTTAAATTTTTGTAAATATAAATTGAAAACTGAAAACAAAATGGTTACCAAACATGTCTCAGATGGTAAAAATATCGTAAAATTAACAAATAATTAAATAAGTTACTAACGTGAGAAATGACTTATCAAAAGATTCTTAGGTTATGTATGGTTTGATTTTTAGATTTTTTTTTTAAAAATTAAAAATTAATTTGGTTAAGAAATAAGAAATAAGAAATAATTATCATTTAAGGGTAAAAAATAATTATCATTTTAACTTTTGGGCAGGTTATATAAATACGTATGGCTGTTTCAATTTAATTTGTAAATAAATATTTCTAACCACTCGAAAGATAAAAATTATATAAAAATGATAATTATGTTTTATTTCTTAACCAAATTAATTTTTAATTTTTTAAAAAAAATTCTAAAAATCAAACCATACATAGCCTAAGAATCTTTTGATAAATCATTTCTTATGTTGGTAACTTATTTAATTATTTGTTAATTTTACAACATTTTTGCCATCTGAAGCCTATTTGGTAACCATTTCGTTTTCAGCTTTCAATTTATATTTACAAAAATTTTAAAAACTGTTATAAAAACTTGTTTGATAATTTATTGGTTTATAAATGGTTGTCTCAGTTTGTAAATTTGAGGAAAAAACGTAATTTCAAAAAATGAGTTTACGTTGATTTTTAAATAGAAATTTAAAAATTTCACTAACAAATTTTTTTTTTTTCAATCAATTTTTTTTTTCAATTAATTTTTTTTTCAATGAATTTTTTTCCAACTAATACTAACCGAGGGGCAATTGGTAATGCTACTTTAAACCTTAGAGAGGCGATTGTAATTTCTAAAATGTGAGGGGTGTCAATGTAATTTATCCAGTGAGAGCAAAATTGGTATTTAAAAAAATTAAATTGCTGAGGGGGGAATCTGTAATGAAACTTTAAACCTCAGGGAGGGAGATGTAATTTTCAAAAGGTGAGGGGTGAACTATAATAAACATAAACCTCAGGAGGCTTCAGTGTAATTTATCCAAATTATTTTTATTGTTTTTTTAATATTTTAATTTTGTTTAGTACTTTTTAGATGTAACTAATCAATATGTATTTAAAAAGTAAAAATAAATTAGATAAAAAAATTGGTACAAACTCTTTACCAAGAAATCGATCAAGTCAAATGTCTCATATGAGTGTAGAATCACCCTATATCTCATATGTTAGACATTTGGTAAAATTTTTGGTCAACTTCTTTGGGGGGTGTTGTTGGAAAAAAAATTAAAAAAAATACTAAAAAATATATGAAAATTTGAAAAAACATTTGTGTACATTTTTTTTTTTTTTAATATTTTAGTTAATTTCTTTTACATGCATCTAATTCCAAATTTATCCCAAGAGATTGTTGGTTGGGATCGAATTTGCATACGATGGAGAATGAATTTGTTTAAACAATTCTTTAATAATTTTGGGTAGTTATACTCTCCCCACTAATTGTGTCGTTCCGTACATTCGCAGTGACTTATTCACTTCAAGATAGTGAGGTTCATGGTGTTGTAGAAGACTGGGTTGCGAATGTGAATTTACGGTTTCTGGAGGGGAATTAGTGTTTTGGTGCCGAAGAGTTTTTGCGGTGGAAGCGGGTGATTCACAATCTCGTTATTGAACAGTTATTGGCTGAAAGTGTCGCAGGTTCTTCTGGTTCTCAAAGATCAAGGTTTGGTTTGGTGGTCTCTCTGCATTTTTCTCCATGGCTTAAACCTTCAATCACCACACTTTGGCCTTGGAAGGTACATCTTTTTCTTTTTCTTTTTTGACTCCAATTACGTTTTTTTCTTATAAAAATTTTGTTGACGCAACTGTTCTCATTAGATGTTAATGCCAATTTCATATCACCTAGTTGTTTGTACTTAAAAAACTGTAATTAGTGAATGACAATACTTTTATTTTTATTTTTAATTTTTATTATTAAATTTATGTGCAACAGCTTCTTATGCCCAAGTTCAATATATTGACATTGAGCCAGCCTTGAGCACACAAAATTGGGTTGGAGGTTGGACTTTAGTTTGGACAACTCTAATCACAACTTGAGCAACCCCTCAACCCAATTGAATCTGTTTGAGTTGCACCCTTAGTTAAAAATTATTAGCTATCTTAATTTAAACTAAAAATCCTAATTGAATTGCTAAAAGTTCATGCGAAAAAAATTGGCCAAACAAATCAGTCAATTTTTTTTGTCAATGTAACAAGATTTCATTCCCCGGTGTTAAATTTTTGTTTCCTTAGTTGTCTGTGGCTTGAAAGTACATCTATAATCTAATCTGGAACTATGAAGAATTGAAAATTTTGATCATAAAAATGAGTACATGAGATCATATTTCAATGTTTCGCCAAAATTAAAATGGAAAAAATTGTAACACAAGGTTGGAACAAGTTTGTATAAAGTTGATATAAAGAGACTGAGGGTTGACCTTGTATTGGATGATTTGGAAATCTCTCTCTCTCTCTCTCTCTCTCTCTCTCTCACAGTACAAGTTTTGCCATTTTGAAAGTTCAACATGTGTGAACTTCAAATTACTTATTTCCAGCCACGTTCCTTGAGAAATATCCCACCAACTTCAACTTGGAAGTCATGGCTGATGGATAAATTACAAAGTTGCAGTCAATGACGGGCTGCACAGCCTTGACGGGCAAAAGACTTTGTGTGACTTAGCAGTGTATAAGAATACATTTCCTCTTACCATCAACTATCCAACTTATTCCTTCCTTTTGATCTCTGATTCCTACTTGTAAGCAGAAAATGAGTTGGCTAATATGGCTTCATCAACTTATTCTGGTATCTCTCTTGTTTTCTCAAGTTGTTACATGTTCATCGTCATGGTCTTCTTCTACTTCTGCACACCATATGTGCCTTGAGGACCAGAAATTCTCACTCCTTCAATTTAAGAAAACTTTCACCACAACTAGTGGTCTTACCTTCCCAGAGTGTGAAACTTATTCTCACCCTAAAATGGTGTTCTGGAATGAGAGCACTGATTGCTGCTCATGGGATGGGGTCACCTGTGACTGGTTGAATGGTCATGTAATTGGGCTTGACCTCAGTTGCAGCAAGCTTCAAGGAACCATTCAAGGTAACAGCAGCCTCTTCCATCTTCGTCAGCTCCAGAGGCTCAATCTTGCCTTCAATGACTTCAGCTTCTCTAAAATTTTATCCAGGTTTGGCTCATTCACGAGTTTGACCCACCTCAACCTCTCTAACTCTTTATTTGCAGGCCCAATTCCTTCAGAAATTTGTCATCTATCTAAATTGATTTCCCTTGATATGTCTAATTATAATTCTCAGTGGAGACTTGAACAACACACTTTCAATATGATCCTTCGGAACCTAACCCAATTAAAGGAACTACACCTTGATTGGGTGGATATCTCTTCGCCTTTACCTCATGCTTTGTTAAATCTGTCTTCTTTAACATCTCTTAGTCTTGGTTTTTGTCAACTGCATGGGAAATTTCTAGAAAACATTTTCCACCTTCCAAACCTACAGAAGCTCATTGTACAGTATAACGGGGACCTCACGGGTAAACTTCCAAACTTTAATGTGACTAGTTCCCTTCAGTTTCTTGATCTCTCATGGACAAGTTTTTCTGGCCAATTGCCTGATTCAATCGACAATCTCAGAGCCTTGAATAGGTTTTACGTCTCAAGCTCTAACTTTTCGGGGTCCATTCCAGCTTCTTTTTGGAACCTTACAAAAATCACTAGTTTAGACTTTTCGCATAACGTTTTTAGCGGTCAAATCCCCCCATCAATTTCGAACCTTGCAAAGCTTATTGACTTGGATCTTTCTATTAACAATTTTTCCGGACAAATACCAAATTCCATTGGCAACATGAGCCAACTTGCTTTCTTGGACCTTTCTGGAAATCAGCTAATAGGTCCCATTCCTTTGTATGCAGTTGGGCTTTCAAAGCTAACTTTTCTCGGATTGAGTAATAACTCTCTCAATGGGACATTACCATCTTGGTTGTTTGCTCAACCTTCATTGGTTTCTATAGATTTGAGAAACAATAAGCTGCAAGGACCAATTCCAAGATCAATTTATGAACTTGCGAACCTGACATACTTGGATCTTTCATCAAATAACTTAGGTGGTGTAGTGGAGCTAGATAAGCTTCTAAAGCTAAAATATATGTCCCTGCTTGATCTCTCATATAATGGTCTGTCATTGAGCATCAACAATAGTCTCAACTCTACTACCTTGCCTAGCCTTGAGATTATAGGATTAGGTTCTTGCAACTTAACTGAATTCCCAAACTTCTTGAGAGAACAGGCTGGATTGTTTTCTCTAGACCTTTCAAACAACAAAATTCATGGTGAAGTTCCAAAATGGGTATTGGATGTGGGGAAATTTTCATTGACTCGTTTAGATCTTTCTCATAATTTTCTTTCTACGGGTTTAGAGAAACTTCCATGGTTGGCACTACAATATATTGACCTGCACGACAACTTACTCCATGGACCACTCCCTGTTCCACCTATCACCACAACTGTTTTCCTCATATCAAGTAATAAATTTACAGGAGAAATCCCTCCATTGATTTGTGGTCTAGGGTTGCTTAAAGTTCTTGATTTGTCTAATAATAGTTTGAGTGGTATGATTCCACAATGTTTGGGAAACTTAAGCAATAGTCTCTCGGTGTTGAATTTACGAATGAATAGCTTTCGTGGCGCCTTTACTGCAATATTTGCGAAAGGCAGCACGCTGAGGAATCTTAACTTGAATGACAACCAGATTGAAGGACAAGTTCCGCGATCTTTGCTCAATTGTGGACGTTTAGAAGTTCTAGATCTTGGAAGAAACAAGATAAATGATACATTCCCCTACTGGTTGGAAACTCTTCCAGAGTTGCAGGTTCTTGTCTTGAAATTTAATAGGTTTCATGGTCACATAAACACATTCAAGACAAAGAGCAAACTTCATTTCCCTAAGTTGAGGATTATCGACATATCTTACAATGAGTTTACTGGCCTTTTGCCAACCAATTATATCTCACGATTTGAAGCTATGATGAATGTGGATGAACATGAATTGAAATTAAAATACATGGGTGATATGTATTACAAAGATTATGTGGTGGTGATCGTAAAGGGACATGAAATTGAATATTCAAGGATCTTAACAGTCTTCTCAATCATTGATTTATCAAGCAATAAATTTATAGGAGAGATTCCGAAATCCATTGGGAGGCTTAATTCACTTCGGGGTCTTAACTTATCTCATAACAACCTTCAAGGCCATATCCCAACTTCACTTGGAAACATGAGCAACCTTGAATCATTGGACCTTTCCTCAAACCAGCTTGTTGGGGGGATTCCTCAGCAACTGACAAGTTTGATGTTTCTTGCGGTACTAAACCTTTCATATAACCATCTAGTGGGACAAATTCCTCAAGGGAGACAGTTTAATACATTTGGAAAAGATTCATACAATGGGAACTGGGATTTATGTGGATTCCCCTTATCAAAGAAATGTGAGGAACTACAGCCACTGCCACCTCCGCCAACGCTCCACGAAGACGAGAATTCAAACAGGTCAAGTGGATTTAGCTGGAAAGTTGTAGCGATGGGGTATGGATGCGGATTTGTGTTTGGAATGGTTATGGGATATCTTATGTTCGTAACTCGAAAACCAGAATGGCTTATGAAAATTGTTGAAGGAAAACAATATAAGAAGGTGAAAAGGTCCAACAAGGGTGCCCACTGATGCAATGAAAGAAGAAATCCGCAAAAACAAATGGCGTCATTTAGGTAAGTAATTTATCTTTGAAGCAGTACTTTGTTGGATTAGCTTTTATGGTTTATATGTATATGTTGTGTTTGAGTTACTGATGTTTTATTTCAGTACTAGATCTGTTCAGTAGCACAATAAAACAATGGTATCCAGTTGAAGGGGTTTCTCACCTAGTTGCTGCATTTGAGTGTGTGCATCCAGATAGTAGCTATACAGGATCACTTCAAAAGCTTTACCCTTGTTGATGTATTGAAACCTAAAGCTTCGTTTGGTTTTCTTAAAGCACGAGTTAAATAAGAGTTGCATGTCATGACTCTTCGTTGTTTCTTTTCTCGCATCATGTACTACCTTTAGAGATTTGCACTTTTGTATGTAGTTGCTTTTAAATTGGATTTCAGCTACAGAAGACTAGGCATTGCCAAGTTTTTAACTTTGAAATGCAATCTTACAAGTTACAACTCAAGTCATTCCTCTTGGTACATTCTTAATTATTTTGAATGACAGAAATGTTGGGTTCTACATAGAGAATTCACATTGAAAATAATGTTATATGTTACTTGTTTAGCAATGTTTTTACCAGTTGCTATTGTAGTATAGGTGAGCTTCCTACATGTTGTCACCTCCACATCTTTCTATCAATAAACAGAATTGTTGATAATTTGTTTTTTTCAATGGCGGTTGGGGGATCAAACTGGAGATATTTATTAGCACTTGTTTCCGTAGAAGTGTGGTAATTTGTGTGGGAATTTTGTGATTAATTATAGTAAGAAAATGGTGATTTTGAGAGTTTTGATTGAAAAAGTTACTTATAGGCAAGAAAATTGTTGGGATTGTAAAGCCTGATTAGTATTGTACATCTCTTACTCAATCGATCGTTTTGCTATTGTTTGTATCTGTGGTTTATTCCATAACAAAGCAACCATGGAAATAACTGCTGAGGAAAACTTCACACACACAGTTTGGCATTCTAAGAAGTTAATCTGTCTTTTTATATCGTTGCAGTTTCTCTGCCAACTCTCCCAAATACAATGAACATTGAATAACTGCTATGAGCATTAAAGCCTTGTTTGGCTTTGTCTAAAATACCTTCTTTTTTTTTTGGCTATTTGAGCAAAAATCAAATAGCCTGTTTAACAATAGCTTATTTAGCTGATAAAAAGTAAGAAAGAAAACAATTTCCCACAACTAAAAAATTTCCAACTCTCCCACGACACAAAATGTTCTCATGTGAAGAGTAGGATGCTCATTTTCACATTCAAAAGCCGAACAAATTGATTAGCTGATGTTTCCATATAGGGGTTTTCTTTTTACTAAGCTCAAAATTTAGTTTTTGATTTGGTGCCAAACATGATAAAATGAGATGGCAAATTATATTGATTTTTCTTGAGATTAAAGGATTGTTTAGGATGTTTTAAATAAGTACACTTTTTGACTTTTTATGAAATATGGATTGGGTTTGAAGTAATGTGGTAAAGATGTGATGTGATTTAAATAAGATGATGTAAGATATTGACTTTTTGACTTTTTTAGGGAATGCTAAACCTAGCCTTAGTGAAAATATAACTAGTTCTATAATTTGATATAATAATCATGTTAAATGGACTGATACTAATGTAGATGATGCAAAATCAATAAGATAAATAAAGTAAAATATATTCGTTTTCAATATAAAAAAATAATATCATTTTCCATTCATGTGATCAATGAATTATTAATAAAAATTAATGAATGTTATATAAATTAGAATTTTAAATAGTCTAATGTAATTGTGTTCTTTTTTTTTTTTTTTTTTTTTTTTTTTTTTTTTGCATACCTTATTTATACTCCAAATCGAGCCTGTCGAATTTTCATGTAAGAGTATCTCTAGCCTTTCACTACTATTATTATCTAATTTTATTCAAATTTAAAGAAAAAATTTTGATTTGATATAAACAATTTTAACATTTTCATCAAATTTTTTTCAAAATATTTTTAAATATCCCATCTCATTCCAAAACATTTTTTTTTTTCATGAAAAACATCATATCTAATACCATATATTTTTAAATTTTCAACAAATTGAATTTAATAAAGAATTTGATGAAAAAAAAAACGTTTATCCCTTGATTTAGCATCACCCTTAACCAAAATTGAAATGGAAAAAATTATAACGTGATGATGGGAAAGGTTTGTATTAGGGGTAACTCGAGCGGGTTTGATCGGGTTGGGAAGTTGTTGAAACTTAGCTTAAGTTGTGCTAAGATCTGCCCAGGTCTGATTTGTAACCTTAGGTTGTCTATCCAAATCCGATCCAAATTAAACCCGAGTTGACCGAATTGCACAAATTTTATTTTATTTTTTTTGTAGCTAAATTATTAATTCATTAAAATTAGATTCTATTCATAATTTTTTAGAAAATCATTGATAATATCAAAACAAATAATTTATATAATATAAGAAAGATGCCTCTATGGTAGTTTTTATAATTTATGAGTGAGAATAAAAAATTGTCAGATTTTGTGTTATGTATATATAATATATTCAATATGATTTAATGATTTAAATTGTTTAATATCATGTAATGATTAATATTTTGTATGTATATTTAATATTTTTATATATATCTATATATATATATATATATATAATTCGAATTTTGAGCTACTCGGATTTTTTGATGTCTTTATCCAAATCCAAATTTAATTCAGACTTCTAAAATTTTGCCCAAGCCCATATCAAATTCAAAAATATCTTATCTAAATCTTAAAAATATTCAAACTGAGCTTGAGTTGCTTGAATTGAACCTGTCCAAATTACACTCCTAGTTTGTATAAAATTGACAAAAAGGGCAAGAGGCTAAACTTTGGGATATTTTGAAAAGTAGGTTAAAAATAAATTTTTTTAATCTTTTTTTGATGACTTCTTTAAATACATGTAAAAAAGTAATATATCTAAAAAATTAACTTTTAATCAAGTTGTCAAAATAGACTTTTGTATTGGTTGGATGACTTGGAAAAATTTATCTCTCTCTTTTGTCCACCCAAGGTTGGTTGGTCTCCCATCTATCTAACAATTTCAGTCTCATAATGTTCCGTTTGCTCTTGCTTGCTTTCTGATACCAACTCCAACTTTTTCTTGACTAATGACCAATCTTGACTTGCTTTGGGATCACTACAATTAACGCGTAAAATATATTTGGATAAATTATATCAATAGTGTATGTATTAATTTTTGATAACAAATGAGATAATCAATTTTCTAATAAAATGAGTAATAAATCGAAAAACTCACTTTATTTTATATAATTTTAATATAATATATTTTTACATATAAAATGATATATATAGTTCTCAAAATGAAAAAAAGGTAACAATGTATATATATGATATTAAATATATGAAAATGTTATGCCGTGCGCCCCACACCCCTTTAGAGGTACATATCATATGTATCCTATCATAAAATATGTATCTTTACTATAAAATTTTGTAATATCAACCATAAAATGTGTAATTTTGTCACAAATTGGCATAACAAAATGTCAATTTTTTTTTTAAAAAAACATATCAATAAATCTTATTTAGAGTATTATTGAGTCCTATTAAATTTCAATGTGGACAATTAAGTCTTGTTTTTTTCTAGTTTATTCTAAAAAAGTTCACTTTTCCCTAATAATTTCTTTTATTCCAATTATACCATTCTTATTAAAATATGAACAACAATTATATAAATAATTTTAATTTACTTTAAAAAATATATTTTTTAATTGAAAAAATTGAATAAACTTTTTTTAAATAAAATCGTACTCAACAATTTGATCAAAAGAACTATTCATCGTTTTCTATTGTCTTGTACTATGGAAAATATATTTAGTAAAAAATCCAAAAGGCCTATTTGTTTTTATATAATATTTCATCAAAGAAATTGTGAAAAATAATACCTGGCAAATTCATATGTTTTTCAACCATATGACAATAAAAAATGATGAATCTTAATCTTATGCTTTTGTTCAGTAAAAAAGCAAAGCAATCTCAAAATGTTCTATTACTTGCTTTGTAAATAGCTGAGGCAATTACCAACTTGTGATTGATTCATGACAAATTATATCAGTAGTCTTTATATTTTTGGTCTTACATCCTTTTTGTCTTTATAATTTCAATGGATTGGATTTTGACATTAATTTATGATTAACTTTTAATTCTTTTCTGTGCAAAATGGTTACATGAGTGACATGTGCCATATCTTTATAGACAAAAAAAAATGTAAACTTACTCAATTCAATAAGTTAACCTTAACAAAATAATATTTTTCAAGAACCCTAATTAATATTATCAATCGAACCAAATTAACACGAAATATAAAATTAAGAATTTGAAATCCAACTAATTAAAATTACTCAAACTAAAATGAGGTAATGGATAAAATACATTTAAGATGTAATTTGCCCATTGGAATTAATTAAAGACAAAGACTTACTGTAGCCAACTTCGAAATCATGGCATTGGCTGATGCAGGAAGTGTAGCTTGCTTGGAAGTCATGGTTGCCGTGCTTGACAGGCTGGGCTGCTCCACCACCACCATAGAAAGACTTTGCTCTGTATAAGAATGAGTAATTCATTCATTCATACCTTCTCCATCATCAAACTGCCAACACAACAAATTACACTTTTAGCGACAAAATTTTTAGTTGCCAAAAGTTAGATTTTTAGTCGCCGAAAAGTTTCCCCGACTACCTAGTTTGGTTGCCGGCTTGGTTGCGAGAAGACGGTCGGGGAAGGTATTGGCGACTAAAAAAAATTTAGTCGCCGAAAGTACTAAATTGGCGACTAAATAATAAGTCGCCAAAAGTAAAGGTTATTGGCGACAAAAAAAATTTAGTCGTCGATAGGCTAAATTGGCGACTAATCTTTTAGTCGCCAAAAGCTTTAAAAAAAATTAATATCGTATTTTCAGCGACTAAAACATTTAGTCGCCAAAAGTAAAATTATTTTGGATGACTAATTTATTTAGTAGCCAAATTTTTTGTTTAATCTTATTTTTTTTAGCTATTAAATGTTTTAGTCGCCTAAAGTCTATTTTTTTATTTGGCTACTAAAATTTTAGTCACCAAAAGTTTTTTTTTCATTTTTTTTTAGCTACTAACTATTTAGTCGCTAAAAATATTTACTTCCTTTTTGGCTACCAATTATTTAGTGGCCAAAAACATGACTTTTTTTTTTTTTTACCTGTATGTATTCCATGCAACCTTACCTGTATGTATTCCATGCAACCTACACCATGTATACAAACAAAACAATACATATATTATCAATTATTTCACAATTTGCATCCATTTCATTTCCAACCATCCAAAAAGAAATAACTTTTAATGTCAAATTCCATACGAACTAAGTATGTTCCAATCTAAAATAATAATTCCATACAAAACAGAGAATCATACGAAAATCATTATATTCATATAGACTCTGGGGATGATAGTGAACTTCTGAAAAGTTAATGGAAGTCGACAAGTCCACATTTGAAATCGTGAAGTTAATGGAGGTCGACAAGCCCACATTTGAAATCCTGAACATGTAGGTTTTTCCTGAAAAGCAAAAGAAAGTGAACCATTGTTAATCAAATCCTTCTTATTTTTCGACAGGATTAAAATACTTGAAAATTGTTTAAACATTTTCCAATAATAAAATGATGGGGCGGACCTTGATCCCGACTAAAGGTAGATTAAGTTTTCCATTTATAAGGATGCCATCAGGAAAGGGAAGAGATTCCCCTGAATCCAAAAATTGCTGCAATGCCTGCAAACATCAAGACTAGTTTTGAGGGATAATTTTGGAAAATCACAAAGCATGACAAAACTTATGTTCATACCAAACTTAGTATACATAATATGTATAGACATACAAATGTTTTGACACAACAAAAGTAGGAACAAAACAACGTTTTTTTTCTTCAATACTAACTGGTCAACAATTTTTCTTTTTAAGGTCTGGCTGGTCAGTGTCCAATGTGTGTTCTGCAAAGATGCAACTGCATTTAGATAGTAAGAGAGAAGTACTTTCACAATGTTAATGTTCATAGTTTAAAAAAATAAGAGTTTGAATTAAGAAAATCCCAAATATTCCCATGATAGACAGGGTGTGTTGTGTTTATGTGTTCTTTGTATGTTGCAAAATGAAAACAAAAATGTAAATAATAATAATAATTAAAAAACAGAAAACAAAAACACTTCATTAAGTTATACATATTATATATACTAGCACTCACTAATACACAGGAACACTAAGATATACATATTATATATATTGGTTATTATTCACCAACAATATATATATATATATATATATATATGGATAGCTATAAATGGAGCAGCCAAGGAAAAACAGAAAGGTTTCTCATTCCACCCTCATTTTATTTCCTTTCATGACATGAAGCTTTTGGTGTTTCCAATCATTTCTAATTTGTGCACTTTTTAAAAGGTGTGTGACATGGAAGAGCCTCTTGAAATACCCATAATGAATGATCTCACAATGGTATTGGGTTCCATATCTCAGGTATTGCACTATAATTACTCTTCAAATCAAATAATTTATCTACTCAACAATCCAAGTAGTAGACCAGCAACTCTGTGCTAGTTACATTGCAGAATAAAGGACTCAACCCAACAGGCTATGATCCTTGATGGGTCTGATCATAGGCTTGTTTGATGGGTCTGACCAAGTGATGCAGATTATTGTAGCTAATCGATCCATTAGATACATGGGAAGACGAAGCAAAACTTATAGATGAAGATGGTTCAGCAAAATTAGCCATTAATCAACTTTCAAAACTCAAGTCCTCCTCTTGAGATTTATATAATATCAATCAAAATCAGCACAAGAAAATTGACAGTAAATGAGCAGAATCTATAGATCCCCATATGGGAAATTCAAGTACCTAATGACCAAAATCAATCCCATCTCAGAAAACCACGACAACCAATCAGATTTCACTTCAATTCCAGCCATATTTTCACGAATCAAGCAAAACCCAGATGAATTCTAGCAAGAACCAATCCAAAACTGAAAAAACAACCCACATAAAGCTTGTTCTTCCATAATTAACTGTTTAAGATCAGACCTATCAAAGATCATAGGCTTGTTTGATGGGTCTGACCATGTGATGCAGACATACTATGCTCATCACGCTGTAGCATAATTAAAACAACTCAACTGTTAATTTAGTTGTGAAAAAACCTGAAATACTATGCTCATCACTTCTATCATTGAACCACATAATCCACTGAAAATAATGCATGAACATTAAGTCATGACAGCAACTGTAACCAGCAAAACCTCTGCCCTAATTCAAAGTGAAAGCAAATCCTAGATCTTCACATCATATGAAAACATTTGTTTCATTATGACCATTCCCTACAGTGCCTAGATATCTAATGATTTTGCTTTTCTGGAAACAAGAATGTTGAAACATGAGGCTCAACAATAAAACAAAACCACCCAGGATTCAAGGACATTAACAATACAACATAAATGGCAGAAGAATTTCCAGAAACAAACCCAAGTGAACACATCAATTTCATCTTGAAGCAAATTATTGCCAATCAATTAGCATTTTGTTTTCTGACAAGCATCATGAATTTTGCATAGCAATGTGCAAAAACAATTAAATGAGATGCGACAATAGATACCTGTATTGGCTTTCTCCTCAATACTTGAAATGCTTCTGCCTGCATCGACAAAAATCAAAGAATTTTTTTAATTAGTATGTTTTCTAGTTCATCTGCTTGCTTCACATACAACAAGAAAAAAAACATGCATATAAGGTGATAAATCTGAGAAATGATGGTTATTTCTACTGTACACAATAATAAGGATAAAAGGAAAAAAAAAAAACGAAAGCAAAGAAGATGATGCTGAACATCTTGATGCAATCAACAAAGCCCTCCAAGTGCTATGTTCTATCTAAATTATAAGCTGAGGAGGCAATCTTCAACCAAGTTGTGATGCACTTGTTGAGCAACAAATGGATATGAACATATGTTTGAGGTTTGAGCTTAAGTGTTGTAGAACAAGTGCATCATTACCTCAAATATAAGTTCAAGTATTTAACATATCAAGTATCTGTTCGATTGTAAAAACTTAAATATACTCACCATGACAAATCAATTATATGAAAATCACCTGGTTCCCGTAGACTCTGGAAATCTGTTCCAAGCTGCTTTGTGTGAGAGTATTTAGTGTACATATATCATTCTTCAAATGATCTACCAGATCAGAGAGAGGTTGAGAAACAGAGTCTTCATTTGACTGGCAAGGCAGTGGACATGGAAGAAGTCATTGGAACTGTAAAAGAGTGAGAGAGAGACTGTGTAGTCACAACATCAAACCCACAAAAAGCCCAATAAACCCATAAAACTAAAATCCATAATTTCAATTCAAACAAAATAAATGGCTGTCGTCCTTGTGAAGATTTATGGGTATAATGACAGAAATGTATCTTGTTTCTATGATAATGACCTTATATTAAGTTACCATTCTTTTTTCAGGACTTGATCTATTCCCTGAATTCTAGAATTTAAGTTACCATTCTATGTTAGTTTTTTCCACTCATAATTTCATCTTGTAGACTGCTCTCTCTCTCTCTCTCTCCCCTTCTAGTTCTACATTCACCAGTTGGAACTATACCCAGATTAATTTGGAGGAAAGTACACTCTTTGTTTTTTCCCCCCTGCTTTTGAATGACTTGCTGTAATCTAATTTTTGTTTAGCTACTGTAACCCTATACTCACATATATTGTTTCCCTGCATTTTAATGATCTCCATATTTGCTATCCTTATCAAGGACACATCAAAAACTGACATTGATCATTGAAAGTAAAATTCACCAATCAGGACAGCCTCTTGAATAGAAACTAACATTAATCTTTAATCCTTGAGTTGGAATCATTACTATAGCTTGTAATTAGATTCAAATAATAAAGAAGACCATAGAAGATGCGCTAGTTGCACAATTCACTTGCTTTCAAGCACATTATTGTTGCCATGAGTGTGTCACGCTTCTTGAATAGAAATGATGATATCATGTTAAATTCCATTGAAAAAAAATAATTTCATAATTTATGAAGACATGACATACAAAAAAATAAGAACTTCATAATCTATCAAGACATGGCATACAATAAACATAGAATAACAGAGAATTTTGAGAAGGAAGAAAACTTTTCAAAACACAGCATGAAGCAAAAACTATGGGATGAAATGAAGAATATATCCCATGTGCAGTAGCTTGAAACGGAAACAGACTAAAAATGAATTTATAATTAGAAGAAAAGATGGTTAAGTAACACAACACCTTCAATAAGACCTTTCAAAGCTCATAAATCACCCATGATGGGCCCTTCACCTCCTACATAAGTTGAAAAAACTGTCGTGTCAATTGAAGGCCACATAGATGGATGCAAGCAACAATCAGGAAGGAAGGAAGGAAGGAAGGGAGTATCTCACCTCTCCCACCATAGACCAGCAACCTTTTCTAGTTGATTTACAAATGAGTTCAAGCAACCACAGTCAATAAAATCAAATATATCAGTTAATGATGAAACACAAGATGAGTTATCAGTGATGAGCTAACTGAAAATGCAATGAATGAATATTGACTAAACAGTTTGAGAGTTATATAAAGAAATAAGCACTGGTTTTAAATTCTGGTTTGTAATATTATCATATGATCTTAGTTACTGATAAAATGTACATACACAGTGAAAGAGTGGAAGGATGAGGACAACCCCAAATGTAAATCACATAATAACTCTACAACATGAATGAATGAATTGGGGTTGTTTTTAAGTAAAAAATGGCTCAACTCAAGATAATCACCACCAACCAACTCACATGATTTTTATGTACATGGAAAACAAGCTTCACAGAGTAGTGTCTTTGTCTCTGTCTCTCTGGTTGGTAAAAAAAAGAAAAAAAGAATAAAAAAAGGTTGGGTGAAGACAAGGGAAGGGAAGGGCAATAGTGGAGTACCCACAAAATACGCAGAATCACATGGGATGGGACTTGGTGGAGTGGAGAGGACAACAACAACAATAGTGTGAGATCTTTTACCAGTGTGAGGTGGGACAGAGGCAAGGATGGAAAAATTGTAAAAATTATGTATGTTATATTAATAATTGAGAAGTTATATATTTTTTGTCCTCTCAAAATTTGAATCATAACATAGGCTAGGTGAAATAGTGTACATCCGACAATGCATGAGACATGTTATTACTGACATGAACAATTGATTATAAAATACATGGAATGCTGCCTTGTTTTGCACATTCGATTTGAGGACAGATGCCAAACTGTACTACTACTCGCCCACCCACAGATTAAGATTTGGAGCTGTTGTGGGCTTGATTCAGTACATGTTTGAGCACCAATTACACTGCCAATAAGTTAGGCTTGTGGCTTAGAATTTTGAGAAGCCTAAGAGACATTTTATCAAACAGTTTGAAGGCAAGAGAAAAAAAAAAAAAAAAATTAATGAAAGCCTAAGTAATCCAATCATCAAATGTAGTAGCTAAGGAAGAAGAAGCAAAAGAAAGTGCAGAATCTGTGTATTATTTTTTTAGAATTTTACATACCTCTCCATATGGGAGTTCCTCAACTATTTATAACTACTTCTTCACACTTCTAACTGACTAACTAATTCACAACTGATGTAACTGACTGACTAACTAATCTCTCAACCACTACCTAACTAACTTCCCTCAAGTGACCCATAATCTAGAACCTTCTTGACATAACATTCCCTGCTACTTGAAAAATAGCCTTGACCTCAAGGCTGAAATTGAGGATATTTTGCTTCTATCTCCGAATGATCAACCCACGTAGCATCCTCTGGAAAAGAATTAGTCCATTGGACTAACCACAGAACCACAGCCTTATTACCCCGCTGAACCATCCTCCTATCCAAGACAGCCATAGGTTCCAGTTGCAAAGTTCCCTCAAGACCTACTGGGGGAAGAGTAGTGTGAGCTAACACATTAGTCCCGATTTTCTTCTTAAGCAGTGAGACATGAAAAACAGGGTGAATTTTAGTAGTTGTTGGTAACTCCAGCTTATAAGCTACTGAACCTACCCTTTCCAAGACCTGATATGGTCCATAAAACCTTGGAGATAGCTTCATATTTCTCTGCAAAGCCACTGTAGTCTGCTTATAAGGTTGTAACCTAAGGAACACCCAGTCCCCAATGTCAAATTCCCTTTCAGACCTGCCCTTATCAGCATAATGTTTCATCCTCTGCTGTGCCTGAGTTAAATGCTCCCTCAAGGTCCTGATAATAGCAGCCCTCTCTTTTACCCAATTATCCACAACTGCTACTGAAGAAGGTGTGGAAAGGCAAAAAGTATGGTCAGGAGGTTCTTGTCCATAGACTGCAAAGTAAGGACTAGTTTTGGTGGCAGCATGATAGGTGGTATTATACCACCACTCAGCTAAAGAGAGCCACTTAGCCCATTGCCTAGGACAGTCTCCAGACATACACCTGAGGTAGTTCTCCAAACATTTGTTCAAAATTTCAGTTTGACCATCCGTTTGAGGGTGATAAGCAATGCTAAGGCACAGCTTACAGCCCTGTAAAGTGAAAAGTTCATGCCAGAAATGGCTGGTAAACACAGCATCTCTATCTGAAACAATGGTAGAAGGAAGACCATGCAACTTAAACACTTGATCAAAGAATACTTTGGCCACATCTGCAGCTGTATAAGGATGTGATAAAGCCATGAAATTGCCATATTTTGACAACCTATCGACTACTACAAAGATCACAGTCTTGCCTTGAGAATTTGGTAAACCTTCAATGAAATCCATGGAAATATCAGACCATACCCTATTAGGAATGGGAAGGGGCTGCAATAGACCTGGATACTTGACATTTTCACTTTTATACCTCTGACATGTATCACATTCAGAAATGAACTGAGCCACATCCTGCTGTAGGCCCTTCCAATAAAAACTCCTATGCAGTCTTTTTGTGGTCTTGATTATTCCCGAGTGTCCTCCCAAAGGTGAAGAATGGAAGTCCTGGATAAGTTGCATCCTGAGGGTTGAGTTCCCAACTACCAACCTACCATGGTAGGTTAAAATATCATGGTCCAAAGCATAACCAGCATGAGCTTGACCTTGCTGCAGGTCCAATATCAACTGTTGAATGTCAGCATCTTCACTCCAACTGAGTTTAACTTCAGCCAACCAACTGGTAGAGATACAAGATAAAGCATGAATCATAGCTATTGAATCAACAGTATTGACCAACTCTTCTTTCCTGGACAAAGCATCAGCAGCTTGGTTATCTTTCCCACATTTGTATGTGATAGTGTAGTCAAAACCCAATAGCTTGGCACCCATTTTTGCTGGAAAGGAGTTCCCACTCTCTACTTCAAAAGATATTTCAGGCTTTGGTGGTCAGTCCTAATAAGGAAATGCCTACCTAGAAGGTAATGCCTCCATTTGAGGACTGCCAACACTACTGCCATTAATTCTTTTTCGTAGGTAGATAGAGCTTGGTCTCTTGCTGAAATGCCCTTACTCCAATAGGCAATGGGATGTCCATCTTGCATAAGCACAGCCCCAAGGCCTGTGCCAGAGGTATCTGACTCTAAAACAAAGGCCTTACTATAATCAGGTAAGGCAAGGACTGGTGTTGAAAGTAGGGCAGCTTTGAGTTGAAGAAAAGTTGTTGTAGCTGTAGAGGACCATACAAAGGAATCTTTCTTGAGCAAACAATGAAGTGGAGAGCAAATTCGACCATAATGCTGGATAAATCTTCTGTAATAATCAGTATTTTCAGTCTCGATATTAGCTCTTTTGGCCACTGCTGGACTCAGAAAATTATGTGTACTCCCTGAATCAATCAAGATGATGATGAGGTGTTTTTTAACATTACCTCTAACCCTCATTGTTCTATAAGAGAGTGTACCAGTTAAAGCATTCAAAGAAATCTGCAGTTCCTCCCCAGATAACGGATCCTCATCTTCTTGTTTATCTTCATCAAGAACTGGTAGTTGATCATCTTCCTCCCCATCTTCTCCTCCTTTCATAACATACAATTGTTTGTTTTTACACACATGCCCTTTAGTATATCTCTCATTGCACTTAAAACATAACCCTTTGGCCTTCTTTTCCTCCAATTCCTTAGATAACTCTTTTCGAACATATCCCCCGTTACCCACTTGTGACCTGTTTACAGAAAAAGGAGAGATGCCTTCTGATTTGGTTCCCAACCTAGTCTTCTTGGTAATGGCTTCAATACTTGTTTCTTGAAGTTTTGCCAACCCAATAGCCTGAGTGATAGAGGTTGGTTTAAACATTAATACCCCTGGTTGAATTTCTTCCTTAAGACCACTTATGAAACAACTAATAAAGAAAGTTTCAGGGAGGTTTTGAGTTTTGTTCGCCAAAACCTCAAACTGTTCTTGGTAAGCTCTCACAGTAGTGGTCTGCTTTAATTTGGTTAAGTTACCCATTGCATCCTCATATGAATTTGGGCCAAATCTTGATAGAAGTCCTTGTGTAAACAAATCCCAAGTAAGATGATGATGGCATCTTTCAAACCATTGAAACCACTGCAAAGACGAGTCGTCCAAATGAAGAGATGCCAATTTCACTTTATCAAGATTGTCAACAGTATTGTACTCAAAAAATCTTTCACATTTATAAAGCCAACCAGTTGGATTATCACCATAGAAACGAGGAAATTCAATCTTCGCAAACCGTTGATGAGATTGGTAGTCTATCCTTTCCCCACGAGCTTGACAATCCCCACGGGCTTGAACCCTTACTGGAGAAACCCCTGACTGTTCTTGGCGGAGCATTCTAGAATTGTCACTCTGATCTACATGCTGTTTCCCATAAATGTGTCCTGCCATTTGATCATACTTCACACTCATGGCAGCAATCAATTCCTTGATATCCCCCAATTCTTTGAGAGAACTCCTGATTTCCCCGATTTCCTTCGCATTTCTCTCATTACTCTCCTTTAATGAGCGTAATGTCTCCTCAATTTTTTTAGCTTCCTGGGCTGCTCTAGTTCCGTCGGCCATAGTGGCAGCAGAGGATTAACAGGCCAAGAACCTGGGAGCTCTGATACCAATGTAGTAGCTAAGGAAGAAGAAGCAAAAGAAAGTGCAGAATCTGTGTATTATTTTTTTAGAATTTTACATACCTCTCCATATGGGAGTTCCTCAACTATTTATAACTACTTCTTCACACTTCTAACTGACTAACTAATTCACAACTGATGTAACTGACTAACTAATCTCTCAACCACTACCTAACTAACTTCCCTCAAGTGACCCATAATCCAGAACCTTCTTGACATAACATCAAAACTAAAAATCAAAGAAAAGGCAAGAACAGAGAGGTGATTTAATGTTAGAAAAGGGTTTGATTGGTTGGTGGGTTTGGATGGACCCGCCACTTGACAATGGGACTTGAAGAAGTGGAAATCAGTTGTTTACCAGGCAATGCTGGCCTATTTTGTTGGATGGATTTGCGTTCTCTGATCAAAGAACCGACATTTGAAGATGAAATGGCACTATGGCATGTGATAATCAAAGAAGTGAAGCTCAATGTCTCTCTGCGGAGTTCTTTTCATTGTGTGGAGCCTGGTTGGTTTAGGGTATGCTTCACAAACATGGATGATGCAACGGTTGAAGTTGCACTTCGAAAAATTCAAACATTTGTGGCTCGGACCAAGAAAGGAGAGGCGCCATTGAAGAATAAGCCATGGCAGAGGAAGCTTCAACTAAGCTTCTGGTCGCAAACATATAATGATGGTCTCATATCTTGAACAAGTACTCTTCTCCTTCTGATTTCTCCATTTTTGTTTGGTTTGTTTGGGTTATAGAGAGAGAGAGAGAGAGAGAGAGAGAGAGGGTGAGAGAGAGACAAACAGACAATCTGTTTTGTCTAAATTTTTCACACTTTGGCGACCAAAAAATTAATTTTTGTCGGCAAATGTTAAATAATTTCATAAATCCCTCTAAAATTTAAAATATTTCTCTCTAAATATTTAGTTTTTTTGTTGACAAAAAAATTTTATAGTTGCTGAAAATAAATTTTTAGCAACTAAATTTTTAGTTGTCAAAGATAAAAAGTAATTTTTTATTTTTCATTCGACGACTAAATAATTTTAGTAGTCAAAACTAACTATTTGACGACAAAAAATTTTTTTAGTCGCTGAAAATATATTTTTGACGATCAAACTTTTGGTCGCCAAAGATAAAAAATAATTTTTTATTTTACATTCGGCAATTAAATAGTTTTAGTAGAAAAAACTCAATATACGACAACTAAAATAATTTTTTTGTCGCCAATTCTGGTATTTTTAGCGACTAATTTTTTTTAGTTGCCGATAATCAATATATCCCGACTAAAAAAAATTAGTAGTTAAATATTGTATTTTTGCCGACTAAAAAATTTTTGATCGCCAATTCCACACCTTTTGGCGACTAATTTTTTTTAGTCACCAATTTTGGTCGCCAAAGATGCATTTTGTTGTAGTGTACTATCCTTCTTACTCTCCTCTCCTTTTCATATCTCTCTCTCTCTCTGTGAATCCTTCTACCTATAAGAAAACAAAATGAGTTGGCTTATGTCTCATCATCAATTTCTACTGCTATTTCTCTTGTCTTCTTCTTCTTCTTTTACTTCTGTACGTCGTACCTGCCTTGAGGACGAGCCATTTGTTAGAAATTATGGTTTTTATAGGCTTATTTTGGGCCAACTTTGAGTTCAAATTTGGATGAGGCCCATACGTCTTTTGGGGTGGGTCCAAAGAGGTGACGTGTTCCTTACCGCATGGCAAGTCGCACGGTGAATACCGTTCGTCAAAACCATTTATGAGTGAATGAGAAGTTCACGTCGTTTTCAAATTCGTGGAATGGAAAATTAAAAGAGTCAAATGTGGGTTACCTTAAAATGGTTGTCTTACATTGAAACTTTAAGTGAGCTTATGTGAGTATATAAGCTCTAGGTAGACATACTTGGGTTGGGCCCCAAAGGGCACCCCAAGTTTGTATAAGGGAGGAGTTATGGACAAAGTGGGTTTTGGCTCAAACCACCACATGCGCGCGTCGCCGGCCGGTCTGGCCAGTTGTGGGTTGGGTCCTAACATTAATTTTTTGGACAAAATTTATTATTTGAATTTGTAAACGAAACTAATTCAAACTTTTGTGCCAAATTTGAATTCAAATTTTATGTCCAAACAGTGCCTCTTCCAGTCCATTTCCAGTAGATTCAAACAGAGTTTTGAAATTGTTTAAACAGATTGCACCAGACAGATTCAAAACTAGTTCAATAAATTGCACTGGTTCAGTTAAAAAACTAGACTTGTTCAGTTTAAAACCATACCTATTTTGCCCATCCAAAGAGTCACCATTTAGCCTATAAATACAAGATCTCTTCCAGCAGTCTAGAGCATCCTAAATTCTCTTCTTGCCTTCCATTTTGCTCTCTTGCATATATATTCTTCATATTATTTTTAGGAAAATTGTTGAGAGTATAGAACACAGGTTCTAGTTCGCTGAAATAGATTATTTTTAGTGCTAATACAATCTGTGTAAGATCATTGTATCCTGGGAGATAGACGCCATTATTCCGTAAGCACCTGAGCGGGGCAAATCTTTCTTAAGGACAGAGTGTCACACATTCGACTTGATCATTTTTGTTGTTAAGTTGTTTCGGTAAATAAATTCTGTAAGTAATTTATTTTTGTTTGTTTGATTTGTTTCAAGTTATTTATTATATACAGAAGATTGTTCCAACAATCTTAAGACAGGTTCAACTTATTCTGTTTATACAGAATTTTTCATTTGCTTCATTTTCTTCCTTTATTCTTCTTACATAAATTATTTTCTGTGCTTATACAAAGTAATATTCTGGTTGGAAAATACAAATAGTATTAATATACTGTTTGACAAATAGTAGTAATATACTATTTATTTTCTTTGACAAATAGTAGTAATATACTGTTTATCATTAACAATTTCAGAACATACATTTGTGAAGTTGGTCAGAAATTAATTTTGGTTTTCAGAAATAATTTATGAGTTTCATTTTCTGTTTTCAGTATTTTAATTTTTGAATTGTTATAGAAATATTTTTCTATATGGAATTAATTTGTTTAAATAAAATTTAATTTTCAAATTAATTGGAAATAAAAGTTACAATTCTTGTTTCTTCTATTTTTACAGAATTAAATTTTGTGTTTATGGTTTAATTTTCTGTGTAATATAAAATTCTAATTCTAATTTTGTTTTATAATTTAGAATTTATGGCTGCTGAAACTAGTTAAATAATGTTCAAACCAGTATTGGTATGGTGACTACAATTGCTCCAACCCCTCCTCATGTTGTGGCTGTGCCAGTCAATCACGGTGAAAAGCCAGCAAAGTTCATAGGAACTGATTTTAAAAGATGGTAGTAGAAAATGCTGTTTTATTTTACTACTCTCAACCTGACACGTTTTCTCTGTGAGAATGCTCCTACTCTGACAGAGGATGAAATTGATCGACAAGTGGTTGCTGCGGTTGATGCTTGGAAACATGTTGATTTCCTTTGCTGAAACTTGAACGGACTTGATAACACATTGTACAACATCTATAGTCCTATCAAGACGGCAAAGGAACTTTGGGAGTCCTTGGAGAAAAAGTATAAAACCAAAGATGCTGGCTCAAAGAATTTGTGGTTGGGAAATTTCTGGATTTTGTGATGATTGATTCAAAAATTGTGATCAGTCAAGTTCAAGATCTCCAACTTATTTTGCATGACATTCATGCAGAAGACATTTCTCTCAGTGAATCCTTTTAAGTTGCTGCCTTAATTGAAAAATTACCACAAGGTTGGAAGAAATTCAAGAACTACCTCAAACACAAGCGCAAAGAAATGACTTTGGAGGAATTGATTGTGCATTTGAGGATTGAGGAGGACAACTGCAATTCTGAGAAGCGGGCTAGTAAGCATCCAATGGAGTCTAAGGCAAATATGATGGAACATGCACCAAAAGCAAAGAGATAGAAGTATTCTGGAGAAAGTTTCGTACTAATCTCTAAAAGAGGAGAAATTAAGAAGTACAAGTTCAATGGCAAATGTTACATCTATGACAAAGAGGGACATTGAGCCAAAGATTACCGTAGCAAGCGCAAAGGCAAAGGAAGATCAAGCAAGAAGTATGCTCAAGCCAATATGACTGAAGTGGACAAAATTTCCAATGGTATAGATGACATAAATCTTTCTGAAGTTGTTTCTGAGGCAAACCTTGTTAGAAATCCTAAGGAATGGTGGGTGGATACTAGTGCTACTCGCCACTTCTGTGTTGACAAAAAGATGTTCACATCTTATTCTGTGATGGACAACGGCAAACAACTATTCATGGGCAACTCTTCGACTTCAAAAGTTGAAGGTCAAGGAAAGATTATTCTGACGATGACATCTGGAAAGGAACTCATTCTCAACAATGTGCTGCGCGTACCGAACATTTGCAAGAATCTTGTTTCCGGATCTCTGTTAAGTAAAAATGGGTTTAGGCTAGTTTTTGAAAGTGATAAATTTGTACTTACCAAAAACGGGATGTATGTAAGGAAAGGTTACATGTTTGATGGCCTTTTCAAAATAAATGTAATGACTGTTGTACCCTTTGTTATTAATAAAAATACATCTTCTTCTTACTTGCTTGAGTCTTCAAATTTGTGACATGGTAGACTAGGACATGTTAATTATGGATCTTTGAGTAGATTAATTTATATAGAATGTTTACCTAAATTTGAAATTGATCTAAATTATAAATATGAAATTTGTGTTGAGGCAAAACTAATTAAAACTCCTTTTCATTCAATTGAACAACGTACAGAACCACTTGAATTAATTCACAGTGACATTTGGATTTTAAATTAATCCAAACTAGAGGTGGAAAAAAAAAATAATTTATCACTTTCATAGATTATTATACTAGATATAATTATGTTTATTTAATTCGAACCAAGGATGAAGCTTTGAAAACTTTTATTCAATATAAGAATGAAGTTGAAAATCAACTTCGTAAGAAGATTACAAAACTAAGAAGTGATAGAAGTGTTGAATATGAATCACCTTTTGGTGAGTTTTGTAAAGAATATGAAATAATTCATCAAACCACCGCTACTTACTCACCTCAGCAAAATGGAATTGCTGAAAGGAAAAATAGGACTTTAAAAGAAACGATGAATGCCATGTTAATAAGTTCTGTATTATCTCAGAACTTGTGGGGGGAAGCAATACTTTCTGCTAATTATATTCTTAATAAAGTATCTCGAAAGAAAGTGAACCAAACACCTTATGAAATGTGACAAGAGAGAGTACCATCCCACAAATATTTAAAAGTGTAGGGGTGTTTGGCTAAAGTGGCTATTCCTAGTCATAAAGGGACTAAGATAGGTCCTAAAACTATTGATTGCATATTCATTGGTTATGCTAAGAATAGTAGTGCATATCAGTTTTTGATTCATAAGTCAGAACATTCAGACATGTAAATACTATTATAGAATCTCGGAATGCATCATTCTTTGAACATGTGTTTCCTATTAAAACTGGACAAGAGACTAATACTAATAAAAGATCTTATGATGTTATTACTAGTCACGATCAAGAACAATATCAAGAACAAAAGCAAAAGTTAGATCAAAATGAGGAAGAGGAACCTAGGTGTAGTAAACGTGCCAGAACCTCAAAATCTTTTGGTCTAGATTTTTTAACTTTTTTGTTAGAAAATGAGCCTTTAACTTTCAAAAAAGCTATGTCCAGTCTTGAGGCTCCTTTATGGAAAGAGGTTGTAAATAGCGAAATTGAATCCATCTTATAAAATCACACTAGGGAATTGGTGGATTTGCCACCAGGTTGTAAATCTCTTGGGTACAAGTGGATTTTCAAGAGAAAAATGAAAACGGATGGATCAATTGACAAATACAAGACAAGACTTGTGGTCGAAGGATATAGACAAAAAGAAGGTCTTGATTACTTTGACACATACTCACTAGTTACTAGAATAACATCCATTAGAATGCTAATTGCCATTGCATCTTTGAACAATCTAGAAATTCATCAAATGGATGTGAAAACAGATTTCTTAAATGGCGAGTTAAATGAAGAAATTTATATGGAACAACTAAAAGGATTTTCTGTTCTAAGAAAAGAAAAGAAAGTGTGTAAATTGGTTAAATCATTATACGGTTTAGAACAAGCGCCAAAGCAATGGCAAGAGAAATTTGACAAGTTAATGATGTCAAATGGATTTAAAATTAATGAATGTGACAAATGTATTTATATTAAAAACACAAAAAAGGACTATGTTATCGTATGTCTTTATGTGGATGATACGCTCATCATAGGTAGTAATAATGACATGATTAAAACTACCAAGACATGGGGATTACTGATGTAATTCTTGGTATGAAAATTACCAAAACATTAAAAGGATATGCTTTGCCACAATCACATTACATTGAGAAAATACTTAACAAATTTAGCAAAGATGATGACCATCTTGCTAAAACACCTGTGGATGTTAATTTGTTTCTTTCTAAGAATGTACAGGAAAGTATTTCTCAATTAGAGTATGCCCAAATTATTGGAAGCTTAATGTGCTTGATGAACTGCACTCGCCTAAATATAGCTTATACAGCAAGTAAATTAAGTAGGTATACGAGTAATCTAGGAGTAGAACACTAGAAAATTATTATAAGGGTTCTAAGATATCTTAGATTTACTCGTAACATTGGGCTAAATTATACTAGATATCCAACAACACTTGAAGGATACTGTGATGCAAATTGGATATCGGAAACTAGAGACTCAAAATCCACCAGTGGATATATCTTTACTCTTGGTGGTGCAGTTGTATCTTGGAAATCTTCTAAACAAACTTGCATTGTTAGGTCTACTATGGAATTAGAATTTATAGCTTTACATAAAGCTGGAAAAAGAAGTAGAATGGCTTCGTCACTTCCTTGAAGATATTCCAATATGGCCAAAACTGGTGCTTGCTATATGCATACATTGTGGTAGTCAATCAGTAATAAGTAGAGCACAGAGTCATATGTATAACGGTAAGTCGTGACACATTCGTTGTCGACATAACAGCGTGAGACAACTACTCTCTAATAGAGTTATTTCCATTGAATATGTGAAGTCTAAAGATAACATAGTGGATCTACTAACCAAAGGGTTAGCAAAAGAGTTAGTTGAGAATTCATCGAGGGGAATGAGACTTAAGCCTATTAAATAAGCGTTACCACAATAGCAACCCAACCTAGTTGACTGGAGCTCGTAAGATCTAGGTTCAAAGGGACAACTGAGTTGTGTATGACTCATAAGGATCACCGGGGAGTCAAACTCTTATCCATTTCTAGTTTGAATTTGTGATGTCTGTAACGTTTTAGGTTAATTAATACTTTCAATGATTCTTATATCTAGGAATACCTAGTGGAGTATGGCAGGATACTCTTCATAAGATTCACCTATATGAGTGTGAATTGGGCCGGTTCTATGAGATTTGTGAAGGGCTACAATTCTCTAAAGCACTCATGAAAGACCAGGTTGTTTTGGGCCAAAATGAACACAATAGTGAGAACTAAACTATGTCTGGTAATGTATTGTGTGGGTCTTATTATCTTGATTTACACAAATGGCTGAATAGTTTAAGACATTATGTTCACTGGTTAGCTAGTAAATCTGATAGTGTCTCACAAGGAAATGTTCAAAGCCAAAAGCTATCTATCCTTTGTAGAATATCTCCGATTGTTGTACTCTCTGTAATAAGATCATGTTGTTGCATTTTATCTCTGTCAAATTCCATTCATGTGGGGGATTGTTGGAAATTATGGTTTTTATAGGCTTATTTTGGGCCAACTTTTAGCCCAAATTTAAGTGAGGCCACACGTCTATTGGGGTGGCTCCAAAGAAGTGACGTGTTCCTTGCCGCATGACAAGTCACATGGTAAAGACGATTCTTCAAAACCATACGAGTGAATGGGAAGTTGACGTCATTTTCGGGTTCGTAGAATGGGAAATTAAAAAAGTTAAATATGGGTTACCTTAAAATGGTTGTCCTACATTGAAACTTTAAGTGAGCTTATGTGAGTATATAAGCTCTAGGTGGACATACGTGGGTTGGGCCCCAAGGGGCACCCCAAGTTTGTAGAAGGGAGGAGTTATGGACAAAGTAGGCTTTGGCTCAAATCACCGCACACACGCACGCGCTGTCGCCCCGGGCCAGGTGCGGGTTGTGGGTTGGGTCCTAACATTATTTTTTTGGACAAAATTTATTTGAATTTTTTCAAATTCTTGTGGGAAAATTATTTGAATTTCTAAATGAAATTAATTCAAACTTTTACGCCAAATTTGAATTCAAATTTTTTGTCCAAACAGTGCCTCTTGCAATCCATTTTCTAGCAGACTCAAACAGATTTTTCAAACTGTTTAAACAGATTGCACCAGACAAATTCAAAACTGGTTCAACAGATTGCACTGGTTCAGTTCAAAAACCAGACCTGTTCAGTTTAAAACCATACCTGTTTGGCCATTCCAAAGAGTCACCATTTAGCCTACAAATATAAGATCTCTTCTAGCAGTCTATAGCATCCGAACTTCTTTTCTTGCCTTCCTTTTTTCTCTCTTGTATATATGTTCTTCATATTATTTTTAGGAAAATTTCTGAGAGTATAGAACATTGGTTCTAGTTCGTCGAAACAGATTGTTTTTAGTGCTAATACAATCTGTGTAAGATCATTGTATCCTGGGAGATAGACACAATTATTCCGTAAGCACCTGAGCGGGGCAAAATTTGTCTTAAGGACATAGTATCACACACTCGACTTGATCGTTTTTGTTGTTAAGTTGTTTCGGTAAATAAATTATGTTAGTAATTTATTTTTGTTTGTTTGATTTGTTTCAAGTTATTTATTATACACGAAAGATTGTTCCAACAAGATTTTCACTTCTTTAATTTAAAAGAACATTTACCATAACTCATGATGCCTCTATAGATCGTTTTTCTGATTCTCATCTTAAAATGGAGTTCTGAAATGAGAATATTGATTGCTGCTCGTGGGAGGGGGTCACGTGCGACTGGTTGAATGGTCATGTGATTGGACTTGACCACAGTTGTAGCCAGCTTTAGGGCACCATCCATGCCAACAACACCCACTTCTATCTTCGTCATCTTCAAAGCCTCAATCTTGCTTTCAATTACTTCTATTTGTCTAGAATTTCATCCAAGTTTGGCTTGTTTGCAAGTTTGATCCATCTCAACCTCTCTTTCTATGATTTTGAAGGCCTAATTCCTTCAAAAATCTTCCATCTATCTAAATCGATTTCCTTTGATCTCTCTAATTTAAATGATTATGTTTCTTCTTCGGTGATTGAACAACACACTTTCAATATGCTCCTTCAAAACCTAACCCAATTAAGAGAACTACATCTTGATTTGTTGAATATCTCTTCACCTTTACCTCATGCTATACTAAATCTATCTTCTTTGACATCTCTTAGCCTTGGTGATTGTCAATTTCATGGGAAATTCTTAGAAAACATTTTTCACTTTCCAAACCTATGAGAGCTCAAACTAGAGGGAAATTTGGAACTCACAGGTAAACTTCTATACTTCAATGTGACTAGTTCCCTTCAGTTTCTTGATCTCTCCTACACAAGTTTTTCTGGCCAATTTCCTGAATCAATCAGCAATCTTAAAGCCTTGAATATTTTGTTACTCTTTGAATGTGGCTTTTCAGGATCGATTCCAGCCTCTTGTGGGAACCTTACACGAATCACCAAGTTATGGTTTAACAATTTCAGCAGTCAAATCCCCTCATCAATTTCAAACCTTGCAAAGCTTACTCACTTGGATCTTTCCAAAAACAATTTGTACGAACAAATACCAGATTCCCTTGGCAACATGAGCCAACTTACTAACTTGGATCTTTCCAAAAACAATTTGAACGGTCAAATACCGGATTCTCTTGGCAACATAAGCCAACTAACTCAACTACACCTTTCTGATAATCAGCTAATTGGCCGATTCCCTTGGCAGCATGAGCCAACTTACTAATTTGGATCTTCCCGGAAACAATTTGAATGGTCAAATATCGGATTCCCTTGGCAACATGAGCCAACTAACTTAACTACACCTTTTTGATAATCAGCTAATTGGCCTCATTCCTTCATATGCAATTGGGCTTCCAAAGCTAACTTCTATCATATTGAATAATAACACACTCAATGGGACAATTTCGTCTTGGTTGTTTGCTCAATCTTCATTGGTTAATATAGATTTGAGAAACAATAAGCTGCATGGACAAATTCCAGGACCAGTTTATGAACTCCAAAACCTAACATACTTGCTGCTTTCATCAAATAACTTATGTGGTGTAGTGGAGTTAGATAAGCTTCTAAAGCTTAAAAATCTGACCTATCTTAATCTCTCATATAATGGTCTCTCATTAAGCATCAACAATAGTGTCAACTCTACCTTGACCAACTTTGACACTATAGGATTAGCTTCTTGCAACTTGAGCGAATTTCCAAACTTCTTGAGAGAACAAACTGGATTGTTTTCTCTAGATTTTCAAACAATAAAATTCATGGTGAAGTTCCAAAATGGTTATTCAATGTGGGGAAAGATTCATTGAATAATTTAAATCTTTCTCATAATTTCCTTACAAGTTTAGAGCATCTTCCATGGAAGAATCTACAATATATTGACCTGCACTCCAACTTACTCCAAGGACCACTCCCTGTTCCACCTAACATCACATATGTTTTCTCTATCTTAAATAATAAATTGATCGGAGAAATCCCTACATTGATTTGCAATCTAAGGCGGTTTGGAGTTTTTGATTTGTCTAATAACAGTTTGAGTGGGTTGATTCCACAGTGTTTGGAAAACTTCAGCAATAGTCTATTGGTGCTGAATTTAGGGATCAATAGCTTTCATGGCAGGTTTACTGCAACATTTACCAAAGGCAACATGCTAAGGAATCTTAACTTGAATGGAAACCAAATTGAAGGACAACTTCCGCGATCTTTGCTCAATTGTAGACACTTAGAAGTTCTAGATCTTGGAAAAAAAACAAGATAAGTGATACATTCCCCCACTAGTTGGGAACTCTTTGAAACTTGCAGGTGCTTGTCTTGAGGTTTAATAGGTTTCATGGTCACATAGGCACCTTCAAGACCAAGGGCAAACATCTTTTCCCTAAGTTGAGAATTATTGACATATCTTACAATGAGTTCACTAGGCTTTTGACAACATACTATATCAAACAATTTGAAGCTATGATGAATGTGGATGAACATGAAATGAAACTGAAATACACGGGTGAGACTTATTACCAATATTCTATGGTGGTGGTGGTGGTGATGATGAAAGGATTGGAGATTGAATATTCAAGAATCTTAACAGTCTTCTCAATTATTGATTTATCAAGTAACAAATTCCAAGGAGAGATTCTGAAATCCATTGAGAAACTTAATTCACTTTGAGGTCCTAACTCATCTCATAACAACCTTATAGACCATATGCCAACTTCACTTGGAAATTTAACAAACCTTAAATCATTGGACCTTTCCTCAAACGAGCTTGTTGGGGAGATTCCATAGCAACTGGCAAGTCTAATGTTTCTTGAGGTACTAAATCTTTCAGACAACCAACTAGTGGGATGAATTCCTCAAGGGAGCCAATTTAATACATTTGGGAATGATTCATACAATGGGAACTTGGCCTTATGTGGATTCCCCTTATCAAAGATATGTGAGGAACAACAACCGTTGCTACCTTCACCAAAGCTCCAACATGATGAAAATTCAGATTGGGAGGGTGAATTTAACTGGAAAGTTGTTATGACGAGGTATGGATGCAGCTTTGTATTCGGAATGGTTATAGGATATCTTATGTTTGTAACTTAAAGTCCAGAATGCCTGATGAAATTTGTTAAAGGAAAACAATATAAGAAGGTTACAAGGTCCAAGAAGAGTGCCCACTGATGCAGTAAAGGAAGAAATCAGCAAAAACAAATGGTGTCATTTAGGCAAGTAGAATTTATCTTTGAAGCATTATTTTGTTGAATTATCTTTTATGGTTTCTATGTATATGCTATTATTCAGTTGCTAATGCTGTTATTTCAAAACTAGATCTGTTCTATTAAGGAGCACAATAAATCAATGGTGTCAACCTAAAGGGGTGTCTCCTGTAGCTGTTGCATTTGAGTCCATGTGCATCCGAATAGCAGCTATACAGGATCACTTCAAAAGCTTTTACCCTTGTTTCTATATTGAGTTCTAATGCTTTGTTAAGTTGTTTAGTTTTCTTAAAGCACAAGTTAAATAAGAGTTGCATGTCATGACTCTTGTTTCTTTTCTCACATCATGTAGTAACCTTTAAAGATTTGCACTTTTTGTACGTAGTTGATTTTAAATTAGATTTCAATCAAACTTGGCCTTGCTGAGTTTTTTACTTCGAAATGCAATCTTTCAAGTTACAACTCAAACCACCCCCTTGTTTCATTCTTAATCATTAATCATTTTTGAATGACAAAATTGTTGGTTACTTGATAAAGAATTCGCATTGAAAATAATGATGTGTTACTTATTTTTGAAATGTTGCCAAGCTTGCTTGTTGTGAGGTAAAAACATTCTCAATTCAATGGTGACTAGGGGATCACATTGGAGATATTAACTAACACTTGTTTCTATTGAGACATCGGAACGTTGTGATTAATTACAGTAGAAAAATGGCAATATGGAGACTATTGATTGGAAATGTTGTTCATAAGCAAGAAAAGAATCATGGAAATACAATCAATAGTGGGATTTACTTTTTTCAATTGTGATAGTTTGGTGTGCTATATTGTTGTATTTTCTCTGCCAACTCTCCCAAATACAATAAACTATTAACTGAATGATTGTTATAAACATTAAAAAACAAGATAACATTTATTTGTAAGTCAACTGATCTTAATGTGTCTTGTTGTTCCCTTCAGTTTCTGGTTATGGGAGGAGCTCCTCTAGTTTAGATGTCCATAATCCATAACCAATCAGGATATTCAAATTGGACGTTTAGTTTAGTATGAGCAATAGATGTTTGTCACATTGACAACTTTTATAAGTTAATGATTAATATTTTGTCTACTTATTTACAAATTCACAATTAGATCCAAATAAAAAACTTGACCCAATATTTAATATGTTAGTGGGTAGACAATTTGAGTGCTCAAACAACATTCTTTAGTCCATATTCAGATGGGAAAGAAGCCGTTCTCTTTGAATTATCTGTAGGAGCATTGGATAATTTTTCTTCTCAAACTAGTTTCATGAGATTTTTTTTTTTCTAACCAACTACCTAATTCAATTAACAACCTTTGATCCTTAAGTAGTTTGTACCTCTCTTACTACTAACTTTGACATTTCTAAAAACAATTTAAATGAATGGAAATAAGATATTTCTTGTATAATCTTCGGATTGTATTTCGATCTTAAATTTATGAAAATATTTGTCAAGTTGTGAAGAAAGAAAATGTAGAAAATAAGGGTAGTTTTCTTGGGCACTACCAAGTGCGTGAACTAGTTTTCTTTTTTCCAAATATCAAAACTTGCATAAAAGACAGTTTTAATACCTAAAGTAAGCGATTTTTTTTATTTTTTTTTAAGTCCCTTAAGTTTCAATTTTGTCATTTTGGTCCTCAAAATTGTCAATTTGAGTCAATTTGGTCATATAGCTCTAACATTCGTCTATGTTGTTAACATGAACAGTGTGACTAAAAGACAGTTTTAGTCCCTAAAGTCACTCCTTATCATTTTAGTCTCTTAAGTTTTAATTTTTATCATTTTGATCTTCAAAGTTGTCAATTCGAGTTAATTTAGTCCTAGCCCTAATCATATTATGACACATGCCTATTTACCTTAGATATAAATACCCTATTGTATTGTATCACCATACACAACATTTTTCTCATTTTTTTAATGACTAAGATGCCATTTTCTCATCCATTTTACATACAAAAATAGACAAATGGTTTAAATTAAAAACAAATCAAAATAATATGGTTGAAATTGACAAAATTAAATACTCAGTTTATTTTGTTAGAAGGCTCAAACTTATGAGTTTTTTTTTTTTTTAATTGTCCCTATTTTTTTTTTTAACTCCAATTATGTTGGTGCTACTATTGTCATGAGTAGGAGCATATTATGATTTTATGTTTAGTTGTTCATGCCAATTTCATATCAGTTGGTTGTTTGTACTTAACAAACTGTAATTAGTGAATGAAACCACATTTTTTTTTTAAAAAACTTTATGTGCGCCAGTTTCTTATCCCCAAGTTCAATATATTGAGCTTGAGCCAGCCTTGAGCACACAAAATTAGGATAGAGGTCGGACTCGGGAAGGATAGCCAATTCTAAGCACAACTTGAGCAACCCCTCAACCCATGTTGAATATGCTTAAGTTGCACCCCTAGTTAAAATTTCCTAAAATTGCATGCGAAAAAATTGGCAATACAAATCAATCAATTTTCATCGTAAATTTAACAAGATTTCATTCCCCACCCAGTGTTAAATTTTTTTTCCCCCTAAATGTCTGTCTTGAAAGTAGACTCTTCACGTCTATGACTTAATCTAGAGCTCTGAAGAATTGAAAATTTTGATTATAAAAATGAGTGCATGGGATCATATCTTAATATTTCACCAAAATTAAAATGAAAGTTAATATACAGAGCCTGAGGGTAGACCTTGTATTGGATTACTTGGAAATCTCTCTCTTTCTCTCTCTCTCAGTACGAGTCGACCACTTTGAAAGTTCAACATGTGTCCACCTCAAACTACTTATTTTTAGCCCATATTCCTTAAGAAATATCCCACCTACCCACGTTGGTTTTTCTTCCATCTCTCTAACAATTCCAATCTTAAACTATTGCATTACTTGCTTAGTAATACCAACTCCAACTTTTTTTGTGACTTATGGCCAACCTTTGCTAGCTTTGGGACCACTAGAATTTCCACTCTATTTGTTTCAGTTAAATTTGTTTTGTTGTTGAAAACATTTATTACAAATAAAAAACAAACATTTTTCAATATTTGATTATGACTTTAAAATTAATGTGCTAGTGATTGTGGCAGTGGTAATGTTGGTGTGGTAATGGTGGCGGTAGTGATGGAGCATAAATTGTGGTGGTAGTGTTGGCGATAATAGTGGTTAGGGTGGTGGAGGTGGAGGCCGTCTGATGTCATTGGTAGGACAAGAGTTTAGTTCAAAAAATATTTTTCACCCAAACAAACTTATTTCATGATCAATGGAAAATGTTTCAGCTGATTTTCATTTTCCGTCATACCAAATGTTGATGGAAGACAAGCTTGTTTGAAGAGTACATAATTACAATTTACATTGTTGACTTACTTGACGGGCTACACCAGAGAAAGACTTACTGTTACTTAGCAGTGTGTATAAGAAGAATACATTTTTCTTATCCTTCTCCATCATCAAATATCCAACTTATTCATTCTGATATCTTTGATTCCCTGTAGACGTGCCCGAATGTCCCGGCTCCGCGTGTGAAGGCGCAAAATTGTTTTGTTCATTAGGTACTACAGTTTGGACTCAATGTCACGGTTCTGAATCTAATCTTGCAAAGTGCAATGCAAGATTGATAAATCACCAAAGAGTCCAAACCCGGCAAATCGTTTTAGAAAACTGATTTTAATAAAGAAGTGCCAAACATGGACTGCTTTGCCAGATACAAAGTCGCCACCTAAATGTTTTTACTTTGGGAAATTTAGGAAACCCTGACTTGTGCCGAAGGCCACGTGTTCGTCATCACCAAAGTTGCCTCGGCTCGGGAACTTGGGTACGAGAGGGAAAGGTCATGCAATGAGCACCCCCGCTTACCCGATCAAAGATCGGCCTTTACTAACATAATATTTTGTTTTTGATAACACATGCGTTCTTATTTCGGTTTATTAGCTAACCTTACTACGTGATGCGCACAGCACACAAGTATAGACTGGATCGCCTAAATTGGAACAAAACATCTCATATTTGTTTGTTTGAAAATGGTTTGAAGGTGCTACTCACAAGTAGGCTAAGACGTGGATTTGCCACCCTCAAGTGGGCTTAGAAAACATAATTTTGCCACTCGCAAGTGGGCTTAAAACTCGCATTTCAATGAATTGTTTTAATTCAAGCAATCCAACCTTCACCCACAGGCATTCAGGCAGTTATATCATTTAAGCAAATAGCCTCATGGCAAGCATGCTGTCATGGCAATCAATAACACACATGTAGGGATGCTAAAGCATAAACACTTACAGTGTACTCCGAGCCAAAACAACAACTAGTTAGTAATCAATGCATGATCCTAGCTATGTTAAGATGCCTAATGCAACACATGCAAAAATGCAACTAAAATAGGCTCGGCTATTCTAAGATAGCATATGAAATGCAACTTGATAACATGCTGTTGAACACGTATTCAAGTAAATGTATTGAAATACAATGCAGTTTGTATGATGCGCCGAGCCCGGTGCATGCAAGACAAATGAATGAATGCAAACATGCAAGCATAAGGATACTAATCAAAACATGACCTAGAACTAACCATCGTAAGCGGTTAAGTAAAAGGGAGAAAGACGTGGGGTTGGAAGACATTCACACTCACGCACACTTATTACAAAATTTTCCCTCTCAACGAAGGGTCCGAATGAATAAGTTATGCTAGCTACGCTAAGCTAAGCAACTAATCTAATAAAACTAATTAGACTAATTATTACAAAATAAAATTAATTAACTACTCCTAGTTAATTAATTATTACAAAATGAATCAATTAATTAAACGCATTAACTAATTAATTACAACACTTTTGTAAATAAAGCAACAGTTTCTTCCAAGTTAACAAAAGCACTGAAATGGCCTCATGACGAGGGATGCATGCATGCTCGGTCAGCTCCGCTCGGAAATCCACTACCGTGCCGCATGATGCCTCTGTTTGCACTGTTTTGGGCTTCTGAACATTGTGCCAACTTCCAAGATGTTTCTAATCCACCTTAGGAATATGTTGAATGGTGGTCGGCCAAAAGGAATGGTCATCGGCCAAATTTCAAGGCTATCGGCCAACTTTGATAGCCGATTGGCACACTAGATAGCCGATCGGCCAATTCTTCCTGCAAATTCTCCTTTTGCTGCAACAGAGCACAAACAGAGGCATGGCAATGTATTTGCAAGAAAATGTGTGTGCAACTACACCCCTTATCATGTCTAAGGCTCAAAGGTGTGTAGTGCTCGACTCTCGAGCCATCAATCACGCATTTCGATGCATGATGGCCAAAGAGGCCGAGTTGCACAAAAACACATAAATGCCTTAACCTCTATCATGCTTGCTCAAGAGGGTCGGCAACCGAGGATTGAGGCATGTTTCATCACTTCAAGTATGAAACGTCCCTCGTTCCTCGTGTTTGGATTAACACTATATCCAAACAACATGCAATGCAATGCATGCACAACTTAACAAAGTTAATGGCATGCAAACGATGCTAATGCAATATGAGCATGCAAGTACCATGCAATGCAACATGATTGACTTAGTAATACTAATGGCATGTGAACAATGTAATGCAACATGATTGACTTATCAAAGCCAAAGGCATGCCAACTTTATGCAATGCAACCTAAGCATGCAAACAAAGCCAATGCAACATAAGCATGCCAACAACTATGTAAACAAAAAGTATGCAAACAACATGTAATGCAAACAAGCATGCAAGATGGACTTAAACCGAATATGGACAGACCTCAGCCATGCCCAAAACAGTGGCCAAAATGATGAAACTAAGGCACAAAAGGGCAAGACATGCATGCACATGTATTGGGCTCATCAAGTAGGCCTAAGAACACAACTCTCAAAAGTGCTCAAGGAGTGACAAACATGGAAGTGTAACAACACTATAAGCTCTGAAATCAAGTATGAAATGGTGCCATACCACTCAAACAACACAAGTAAGGCATGCTAGGGTCCTTAAAGCATAAAGCTACCAAAGAGGTCTACACAAGAGGCATGCAATACATGGCATAAATGAATGAACCAAACATGGATAGAACTCAAATAGGTCAAGACAATGACCAAAACATGCTAAGATGGGATCCCAAAGGCCTAAGCATGCATGCATACATATTGGTCCATAAGCTAGGCAACAATGCACAACCCTTGGAGGCACTTAAAGGGTGAATGAAGTGAGAACATGGCAATGCTACATGCTCTGAAATAACATGATAAATGATGCCAAATCATCCAAACAACACAAATGAAGCATGTTAGGAGGCTCAAAGTTTGAAACTAGCATAAGCACTTGCACTATAGCTATGCAAAACATGAAGCATATGGCCATTATAACCCAAAATAGTCCTAGATCATGCTAAATCAAGATTAAAACATGCACGGAGTATAACCAAAACAAGCTAGCATGAAGGCATGAAGCATGGAATATACAAGGCCAATATGGAGGATTACACTACACCTATCAAGACCAAACGTGAGCTGGCTTCACCAACAAAAATCAGAGTTATATCATGGAAAAATAACACTAAAAACACACCGAAATGATAGCTCGCAAGCTTAGGCATGGTGGCATACATAATGACTCATGTTTAAGGCATAAAGCACAAACTCTAATATGCATTAAAAGAGTGAAAGATGTGAGTGTATGGCAATGAAATATGCTCTGAAATCACAAATGAGATGATGCCAAATCTTGAAAATAGTCCAAGCAATGCATGCTAGTGGATTCAATACACAAAGCTAATGAGCTAGATTGAACCATGGCTATACAAAGCAATGCATGCATGAGCAAAATAACATAAATCAGACCTAGAGCATGCTAAAAAATGACCAAAAGCTTCTCAAAGTTAAGCCAAAATCATGCTAGAATGATGGTCAAAAGCATGATGCATGTTAGGCTAGTGAATGGAATTGCACTACAAGTGCATGGATCATGCAAGAGGCTATCAGACCAACTTTAGACAGAGTCATGACATGCTAAATAATGACCAAAAACATGCTGAAATGGAGCCCATACATGCTTAACAAACATGCTACTTCATGAGGCATATAAGGCTAGTTTGCAAGAATTACACTACAAGTGTATAAAGCATGCATAAGGTGATCAAACCAAGCCAAAACAGTGATATTCTAGGTCTAAGAAGTCACAAAAATGAGCCTAAACAAAGCCATAGAGAAGTAAAAACACATGCTCATTTGGTTGGCCATCAACACTAGCAAGCAAGACAAGAGGAGAGAGGACCACCCTCTCCTATTTGGGCCCTCAAAACAGGGTTTTTACCACTAAAAATCCTTTGGAATTCAATGGTTTTAAGGCCAAAAAGAAGTTGTTTGAAAGGCTTGAAAGTTAGCTCAAAAGGGCATACAAGCCAATGAGCAAAAAGGAGGACAACCCCCTAGCCAACCAAGGCACAAACCAACACCTTTATGACTGAAAAACAGAGGTTTTTGTAGTTCAACACCACCCCAAAAATAGTTTACAAAGGTGGTAAAACAAGCATGCAAAGCAAAGGTTTAAAGGGACAAGTGCTTACCCTTGAAGCACCTTGGAGGACAGCAGCAAAACCAGCCAAAACCTGAGTCAAAATCAGCCTTTTGGAGCTCAAACCAAGTTCCAAGGGACCTCAGCCCAATGGTGATCAAGTCTTCTTAAGGGTTGATAGGTTGAAGATGGTTGTATGCAAGCCTTCTAGCACAAATGCTCAAGAGAGGATTGTAGAGAGAGAGGTGCTAGTGTGAGAAGCTCCCAAACCTTTTGCCAAAAATGTTCTTCAAATGTTCTAACCTATCCCCCAATCTTCTCACCCTTGAATATGAGATATAAGGCTTCATTATATAGCAAAATATCAAGCTTGGTCGACAATATCTAAGCTAGGACAGGTGGCACAAGCTGGAAACAGCTGGAGGAGAAATATTTGCCAATTCTGAGTTTTCTGGACATTTTTGGCCGATCGGCCAATATTTGTGGCCGATAAGGTTCACTTTTGGCCGACCTATGGCAGATGAGGTCCAATTGTGGCCGATGCAGTCCCATAGAGGCCGATGGAAAAAATCAGTCTTGATCCCTGACTTGAAGCAAGCCTAATTCTTTCATCTGGACTCCTTTTCGGGTCATTCTTGAGCCTAAACTGTAGCCCCGGAAGTCTTATTTCCAATTATGAAAGCCTCACATCAAAATTCCATGTTTTCTAAGAGATATCCCTCTTTTAGTGAAGGTTTCTCAGTTTTGGTCCAACCGGAATGATGCCCAACTTCAACCAATCATATCTCCCCCATCTGGACTCGTCTTTAGGAGATTCTTAAGTGAAAAATAAAGCCCCGAAAGTCTTCTTTCCAATGGTGGTGGCCACATAGCTGTAATCCAAGTATTCAAAAGGGTAGGCCTGATTTAGTGAGGGCTGCTCGACTCTCTTTTAGCGATTCATGCCCATCTTCTTCTCCAAATTGGTTTCTTCCCTCCACTCCTCTTTTCTTCAACTCCAAACCTCTAAAAAAGGTGTTTTGAAAGATTTTTCAAAGATTTCATCTCTCTTTCATTCATTTTCCACTTTGTTCTTGCTCGGTTTACCGAAAAGCGCAACATTTGACAAAATGCGAGCCTTGGAACATCGTAGAAACTTTATTTCAAAAATATTTGAAAGAGAGGGTTTTAAGATCTAAAAAACATCCAAAATAGCTTTGGTCCAAAAAGGGGTGTGAGGTTAGGATTTGACTCTCCTCTTGCCGAAGAAATCGAACATTTGCCCTGCACATCTTTCATTACCAAGTAAACCATCAGTAGCGCCCAAGTCTTAAGGGCGGTCAAAAATGGGGTGTCTACATTCCCATAAGGAGAAATGAGTTGGCTAATATTGCTTCATCAACTTCTATTGTTTCTCTTGTCTTCTTAAGTTCTTACATGTTCATTATCATGGTCTTTTTCTACTTCTGTCCGCCCCACGTGCCTTGAGGATCAGAGAACCGCACTACTCCAATTTAAAAAAAACATTTGTCATAAATGGCTTTACCTTTTTATAGTGTAAATCTTATTCTCATCCTAAAATGAAGTTTTGGAATGAGAGTATTGATTGCCGCTCATGGGAGGGGGTCATGTGCGACTGGTTGAATGGTCATGTAATTGGATTTGAACTCAGTTGTAGTGAGCTTTAGGGCACCATCCAAACAAATAGAAGCCTTTTCCACATTCGTCAGCTCTAGAGGCTTAATCTTGCCTTGAATGACTTCAGATTCTCCACAATATCATTTAAGTTTGGCTCTTTCATGAATTTGGCCTATCTCAGCCTCTCAAACTCTTTATTTTCAGGTTGGACTCCTTCAAAAATCTCTAACCTGTCCAAATTGATTTCGCTCTATTTTTTTGGTATTCATGAGGGGAGACTTGAACGACGCACTTTCAATATGCTCCTTTATAACCTAATCCAGTTAAGAGAACCACACCTTGATGCATTGGATATCTCTTCACCTTTACCTCGTGCTTTGTTAAATCTATCTTCTTTGACATCTCTCAGTCTTGCTTCTTGTCAATTGAATGGGAAATTCCCAGAAAACATTTTCCACCTCCCAAATCTAAGAAAGCTCGAGTTATGGGATAATAGGGACAGGAAAACTTCCAAACTACAAAATAATTACTTCGCTTCAGATTATTGATCTCTCCAGGACAAGTTTTTCTAGCCAAGTGCTATTGGGTATACCTCCTTACTGGAGTTGGGACCCAATTGGTCTATTAAAATATTTAATTTGGTTTGGTGTTGGTTATAAGATATTTTTATATATATTATATTTGACTTTTGGAGGCCCAATGGGTATTTAATAATTTGTTTGGTGGCAGCTAGGGTTTTCATAAAAAGCCCAAGAATCAATAATATATTTATATATTGTTTTTATTCTTCCGAATATACAGTGGCTGCTACAATATTGTTTTGGTGGGTTTTGGTTTTGTATGGCAGCAAAAATTTGATATAGTGCTTGCTGGGTAATTCAATTGGTAAATTAAAAGCTTGGTGGAATTCAATTCTGTGGGTTTATTTCGGCAATCACGATGTGGATGATTTGGGTTATTATTTTGGGTCTTCTATAATCTGTTTCGAAGACTTTTGTTCATCTATTTGTTGAGGTCTTTCCTCTTATTTATTTGTGATTATTTAGAATTCATCTAAGGGTGATTTTGTGAGACCATTCGTGTCTCATTTGTAATCATTTGAAAACTATTGGTTGATAGTGGAATCAAATTTCAATCCCATGGACGTATCTCACATTGAGGTAACCACGTAAAATTCTTGTATCGTCGTTAATTAAGTTTTTTCGCATTAGTTTTTATTTCCATTAATTGATTTACTTGTGCAAAATCATATATTTTCCCTAACAACTGGTATCAGAGCATCCGGTTTATTTGAGTTTATTCATTTGTGTAAATCAATGGAGGGGAATGTGGGTTGTATGTCTAGCTTCAATGGAAACAATTGGGTAACTTGGAAAATTAAAATAGAGGACCTATTATTTTGTAAAGATTCGTATGGGGCTATTGAGGGTGATAGTGGCAAACCTGAGGGTACGAAAGATGATGAATGGAAGAGGCTTAATCAAAAAGCCATTGGTGTTATCCGTCAATGGATTGATACAGTGTGTTTCATCATGTTGCTACTGAAACTTTAGCACATGATTTATGAAAAAAATTAGAAAGGTCTTTATGATAGAAAATCAGCCACAAATAAAGCATTTTTGTTTTGAAAGTTGGTTAATTTAAAATATAAAGATGGCAGCCCTATTCTAGAACATTTGAATGAAATAAAGAGTATTGTTAACCAACTTGCTTCTATGAAAATTATTTTTGATGATGAGTTGCAGGCTTTGATGCTACTTAGTTCTTTGCCCAAAAGTTAGGAGACTTTGGTTATGACGGTTAGTAATTCAGTGTCCGATGGAGTTGTCACAATTAGCCAAGTCACTAATAGCTTGTTGAATGAAGAAACTAGAAGAAAATCAGCAGGTTCTTCTCATTCAGAGGTAACTATTGTGAGAGGCTGAAACAAAACAAGGAGAATGAGTACAACTTCTTATGGTCATGATCAAAGCCGTGACAAATCAAGAGATGATTTATTTTTTTTCAAAGAAAGACATTTAGTGCCATTATTGCCATGAGATAGGGCACATGTGAAGCGAGAATGCCGAAAGCTCAAGAATAAGGAGAAAATGCGTGATAAAAGTGTGGATAAGAAGCAATAAGACATAACGACGGTTACTACCGTTGGTGATCTCATGGTTGTTTGTGAAGATGATTGTGTCAATTTTGTGGGTCAAGAGAGCAATTGGATGATTGATTTTGGTGCTTCTTTTCATGTGACTTCTCAAGTTAATTTTTTCACTACCTACACCAAAGGAGATTGTGGTTGTATTCGAATGGGTAATGAAGGTTTGTCCAAGATTGTTGGCATGAGTGATATTTTCTTGGAAACAAATTTGGGCTTCAAGTTGTTGCTTTAAAATGTGAGGCATGTTCCCGACATTCACCTTAATTTGATCTCTATTGCGAAGTTAGATGATAAAGGCTACAATAACAAATTTGGTAATTGAAAATGGAAGCTCACAAAAGGTTCTTTGGGAGTGGCTAAGTGTAAGAAAACTTGCACACTTTATTTGATGCAAGGAAAAATTTGTAAATGTGTTGTCAATACACTTGAGGCTGATATTTCTACCAAATTTTGGCACAAGCAACTTGGGCACATGAGTGAAAAGGGGCTGCAAGTTTTGTTCAAGAAAGAGCTTCTACCCGATTTGAAAGGTACACATCTTAAAACTTGTATTCATTGTTTGGCGAGTAAACAACATAGAGTTTTTTTTTCATAAAAATATTGCTTCTTGAAAAGAAAATGTTTTGGAGTTGATTCATTTAGATGTTTGTGGTCCTTTAAAAGTTAGAACACATAGTGGTGCGCTTTATTTTGTTACTTTCATTGATGATTATTCAAGGAAAGTTTGGGTTTTTGCACTAAAAACTAAAGATCAAGTTCTGGATGTGTTTAAGCATTTTCAGGCCATAGTTGAAAGAGAAACAGGGTGAAAATGAAAATGCATTTGAATAGACAATAGTGGTGAATATATTAGGCCATTTGATAAGTATCGTTGCAGCCAAGGTATTCAACACCAAAAGACAGTTAAGAAGACTCCTCAACAAAATGGTATTGCCGAGAAGATGAACCATATCATTATGGAAAAAGCAAGGCGTCTGCTTTTACATTGTAGACACCTCATTTTTGACCGCCTTTAAGACTTGGGTGCCTCAGGTGGAACACTCGATGATGAAATAATACACTGTACAAATTGTTCGATTTCTTCAGCGAGAAAGCTTCGGTTTTGAGTTTCAGAGCCTAAAACCTTGCACCCATTTGGACCAAAACCTAATTTTTTTCTAGCTTGACCACTCAGAGGCTTGCTGGCCAAAAGGTGGCCAGCAGGCCAAATTTTTGTGGTTGACCATCCCCCCTTCATGGCCAGCCGCCCATGTTTTCCAGTAGATAGATATTTTGTTGCCAGCTATCCCCCCATGTGCATGCACTGCACCAGCTAGCTCAATTATAGATATTTCCGACAGGGGAACCTATTTTTCTATAAATAGATGACCATCCCTCATGGTTTTAGGTGAGAAAAATTTGCCAAATGCCCAAAACTTGCCAAACACTCTCCCTCTCTATCTTGCAATATGCATACACAATACATATACTTCTTAAACCAAAAATTTGAGGCTCCATGCTGAAATAAAATACACCCAAATTTCAGCCTTTCAAAGGATTTAACTTGTGGTTTGTGAACAAAAGAGTATCTTCTCTTCAAAGGTATAACTTTTGCCATCTTTTTGCCTTGTTTAAACTACTCTTTTCTTCTCTTTTTCACACTGTTTTGGACTGGTTTTAAGGGCTGAAACTTGTGATTTAAAAGCAACCAAAAGGTGGAGGGGTTAACCACCATTTCTTGAACCTTACTCCATAGCTTATATCCTTATTTTTCCCCACTTGTTTCTCATCTTTTATCTAATGATTTTCAGAGTTTTCAGAGGCTAAAACATGTGATTTTAAGTTCCAAAAGGTAGAGGGGTTAGCCACCATTTATTAGGCTTGCTTACTAGTTGTATTCTCTTCTTTTTTTGGTTTACTTTTCCTAGCTTTTTCAAAATAATTTCAGCACTGTTTTCTTGTTTTTGGGGCTGTTTTAATGTGTTTACTTTGTTATGCTTTGAATACCATGCTTGTATTGTTCTAAGTCCTCATAGATTTGGTGGTTTAGGCCATGGACACCAATCTATTTAAGTTGATCGATTTCTTTACATAATTTCCATGTAAATATTCATATTTTGTCATGGTCACCTTTGCATAATCATCTCTGCAACCTCCCCCCATTTTTTTGCTTTCTTTGATTAAGAGTTGTCTTAAAAACTAGTTTGTTGCTCAAGGCATGAGAACGAGACTTTCCATTCTTAATGATTTAATCTATTCGGAGGTTCATTACCAAGGCATTACATCTCTTTCATGTTAAGGACAACTTCGTGCTTAACACTTATCTTTATCGCTTTTTTCACTTAGTGGACGTAGTCATCACTTTTGGACAAAAATGAATAAATAATGGAAAGGTAATGTAAAAGAGGTTAAAATTGGAATAAAAATGGTAAAAAAGGGTAATAAAATTGAGTCAGGTTCAATCGGACGTTATATTGAACCCATTGATTCTTGAATCATTACATACTCTTTAGTGATGATAACGATTCAAGAAGCAATGTCATCACTTCCCTTGAGGTAACTCCATGATAGGGAGGAGGTATTGTTGATCCTTTAGTTCCAATTATTGATCTTTTTATCCCATCAGTTCATAGATCATCATGCAACAACCTTGCGACAATTGATGGCTTGTGAATCAAGTCTACTCCTCTCTTGATCAGTTTCATGATAGGGAGGGGCAGAGAGGATAAACAGCCCTTGGAAATACTCTGTTTTTGCTTTGTTTCAATTCTGTGGCAACATGGCGGTACCCAAAAATAGTGGCCGGCTAGCCGGCCACCTTTCTATCCGGCCGACCATCTTTTGTTGTGCAGACAGTGTCATTTTTATGGTAGAACAGAGCAGAAGCCGAGGCAAAAACAAAATAATTTTCTGATAATGAACAGAACAGAATCTGGCAACAAAACAGAGAGGTTTCCGAGAGGATGTCCTCGTTTGTGCACATGCGACTCTTCGCTTCCTGTGATCCAAATTAATGCTTTGATAGTAGTATGTTTAATTAGTTCGATTCCGTTGAATTTGTAATAGTTATCTAAATGTAGTTAATTCATTTATTTAATTTGGACATTCATTCGGACCCTCTCGTGTAATTTGTAACACTTGTAATATTCGTACATGTCTTCTTACCCCCCATTTCTTTCTCACTTTTATTTATATGCTTATCATGGTATCATCATGTTTTACATTCTCACATCATTGCCATGCTTCATATCCATGTTTTGCATGCATTAGGTTTGATTCATCATTCTAACCTTATTTCCTACTTACTTGAATACGTACGTTGCTATATGCTTTGAGTTGATTCGTATAACATGTTAATAAACCGAACCTAGTAGTCGCATTTTGTATTTGTTGCATTAGTCATTTGCATATCAGAGCATGCATTTTTCTAATTATTTTCTTCTACTTTGGCTTGCCTTGGTTGAGTATTAGGTGAGTATTTCTTTGCTTTTGCATATTGCACGTATGTTTGTGTTGCCATATCAAGCATATTATCATGAGGGTAAGTGTTTATTTGATATACCTTTTTGAATGCCAGTGGATGAAGGCTTTTTTCGCTTGGATTGGGATTATTTGATACATGTATATGTGAGCTTACTTTTTTATGTAACTCATATTCAAAACTCTTTCAAAACAAACATGAAATCAAAACATTTTAAAGCGGGTGAAATAGTCTATACTTGTGTGCCTCACATAGAAATGTTAGAAATAATAATCAGAACAAGAGCATATACTGTCTATAAAAATCACATCATGATTAGTAGAGGTCGATCTTTGATCGAGTGAGTGGGGTGCTCAATTCATAACCTTCCTCTCTCATACCTAAGTTCCCGAGCCGAGACACTTTGGTTATGACAGACAAGTGGCCTTTGGCACGAGTCATGGGTTTCCTAAATTTCTGAAAAATATTTAGGTAGCGACTCTGAAATCTGGCAATGTGGTTGTCACGACCCAAACCCGGCCCTATGGGTCTAGCACCGTAACCGGCCAGTAATCCGAGATTACCGAAGGCCTGCAGAACAGTAATACAGTAAAACAGAGTACAGGGCCTGGCGGAAGCCAATACAGTAAATAAATAGTGTCCATTGAGCTGTGACAGTCTGTATGCAAAAAGGCTTTTCACACATTACATTTATACATATACAGTACAGAACAGTATACACAATATTCACATCCATTTAACTAGGGACTCAACCCCTAGTAACAGTACAGAAAACATTCCGTCTGTACCAAACAGTACGGTCTATACAAAATTTACAGTCACACAGTACAGGGACCTAATCCCTGTATATCAGTACAGTAAACAGTCATTCTATACAGAACAGTTAGACAGTACAGAAGACAGGGGGGAAAAACAACCAAAACCCCCCCAAGCCATAGCATGGCAACTCGGAACCTCGCAGTGAGGCGCAAAGGCTGGCTTGACAAAATGAATAACATAATGCGTAAAGGGGTTTAGAATGAATGTCCTTACGGTAATGAAAACAGTTCAATTCAATCAGTATTTCAGTTGTTCAGTACAGTAGATAGTCATATGTGGTACATCCATTAGCATATCAGTATCAGTAGGTCTTAAAAGACCGAACATCAGTTGTTCAGTACAGTAGACAGTCATATGTGGTACATCCATTAGCATATCAGTATCAGTAGGTCTTGAAAGATCGAACAGTAATGATGGCCATCAGTCAGTAAACAGTAGTGGTTCCAACAAGGGAACCGATAGAGATCTCTGTAACAGTAACAGTAGGTACTAAGGATGCCACAGTACAGTTCAGAAATAAAGGACATACATTCTTTCAGTAATACCAGTTCAGTAAACAGTTCAGTTCAGTATTCAGAAGATAATCATTTGAACATATCTTTACACAATTGTTACTCACAGAGTTCTGGGCTACAGTATGCTAGAGCGTGTCTTCCCAGTTGCCAACCCTACACAGTTCACAGGTTGAACACACACTAAGCTACATAGTTGGGAAATATCATAACTTAATCCCTAATTTGCCTTGGTGTGTTCTACAACGATATCCTCATCTAAACGTCTTAAACTAGGCCTAAGAATGCCTAGGATGGGAGGAGGATGCAAAATTACACTTAGAAAACATTTCGCAAAGTTTGCTGAAACTAGGAGCCTCGCTCGAGCGAGACTTTCTTCGCTCGAGCGGGATTCCAAAATCAAAGGCTTCGCTCGAGCGGTCTGCAAAACAGTAAAAATACTGGATGTTGTGATTTTGCGCGCAATGGTCGCTCGATGGTCGCTCGAGCGGAGCCCTGGACAAAGGTGCTCGCTCGAGCGGGGAATCCTTCGCTCGAGCGAGGAAGCCAAATCTGGAATTTCCAGATCTGCCTCCCAAGCTCAAACCAAGCATTCAACCACTCCAAACTCGACCTCTTGGGCCCAAATTCTGGAAAACATAACTAAATTCAATGTATAACAAGTTTCAAAGCTCAATTTATGAATTCAAGCCCCAAAGGTGAGTCAATTAAAACCACATTCAAACCCATTTTCAAGAACAACATTCAAACATGAACATGCATGGATCCAAACCAAATTCAACCTTCAAAGCTTGTTCAAATGAGCTCATTTCTTTCCAAAACCAGATGAAAACATGGTCTATAACAACAATATGAGCATGCATGCACTAATGTCCATGTAATCAACCTCAAAATGCAACAATACCAACATGCATGCAAGAAATGAGCTTCAATCCACCATTAATGAACCAAATCTTCTCATCTCATTGTCTATTAAGGAGAAATTATTTGGATATTTTAACTATGTGATACTTTAAATCAAATGTAATTGATGAAGAGAGTAGTATTCGTTGATTTGTTTATTGAGAACAACAAAAGGTTTGGCAATTGATAATTAATAATTAGTTGGGAACAAAAATAGGTAAATGCCCTTGGGCCTTTATGCGTCAACCAATGCTTTCTTTAGTCACATCATAAAGCGTCGGACGTAAAAATGGCGTCAACCAATGCTTTCTTTAGTCACATCATAAAGCGTGGGACGTAAAAATGGATTGGTTTCGTTGGTAACATTTAGGTGATGTTTTGAAAAGTTAGTAATATATTAATTTTTAAAATTTTTAAATTTTTTATGTAAAAAAGTAAATAAGTGATGTGATTTAAAAAAATTAACTTTTTATTAGGTTGCCAAGACGCCCCTCAATGTTGACTTTTTCTTTAGAATTGGAAATAAAAGGACTTGACTTGGAAAAAAATAAATAAATAAAGAACAGAAGAGAGAGGTGGCTTGATTTGGTGGACGATCCAACCATGCCTTTCATTTCTTCATGGAACAATTGGAAGAGTATTTTTTCAAAAAAAACAAAAAGTTAAAATGAGTGTAAGAGAATTCAAACAAATTTTAATTTGAATTCAGAAATGATGGTTGTAATTCATCTCAAATTTTGGTAAACTAATCCCAAACTTTTGGGTAAAACTTATTTAAATTGAAGAAAATGCAATTGTGTGAATACAAAAATTCAAATTTTCTTTTTAAAAATGAGAAATATTCATATAATCCCTAAAGATTCAATTCTGGATTGACTATTAGTCCACTCTAATTGGACACATTTTTTTTTTCCTTCTTTTTTTTTGTGAAATTAGAAAATAAATAATTGAATAATTCAAGACCTTGCTATTGGTTGGAATTTTTCTTCTTCTTTTTTCAACTTTTTTTTTTCAAAAAATAAAAATAAAAATTACATTAAACTGCGAAGTCACTTCTTGTGTCATTGTTGAGTACAACAAAAAGTAGTGTAAAACAATAAGTCATTGATGATGGCCCTGTTTGATAGGTCTTATTTCCAGTTTATTTCAGCTTTTAACTTAATTTAAGCTATTTTGATGTGTTTGGTTCAACTTAACAATACAGCTTATAGCTTTTTATAAGTCAAAAATCAACTTATTCTTTGAATAGGGAAGGAGAACCTTAATTTATAAGTAAAAAATCAGCTTATGTTCACAGCTATAAGCTATAAGCTGTTAGTCTATAAGTTATATTTACTTTCCCACAGCTCTACCAAACGGGGCCAATGAGTCACCGAACAGCTAGGTGATTGAAAATATTTTGAGATATTCATTGTAATTTTGTGTAGACACTTGAAGCTCGTTCAAGGATTTGAGATCTTCTTGTTTCTATTACCTGTCCTAATTATCTATGGCACTTTCTTATTGTTGTCATGTTGCCAAAATTTTAACTAAAATCTAACTTTTATAAGTCTCTTAGGTTGTGTTTGGAGCATAAGTTTAAATAGAAATTTAGAAATGAAAAGAAAAGATGATAGATAAAGAGGGTTGCTATTAGCACCTATCTCTTTACTTTGACCTCCCCATTTCTTTGAATCCCCAGCCAATGGGAAATTCTATTTCCACACACCAAATTTCCTTATTTCACACACTTAATGAATTTTTTAAGATTCACAATTTTATCCTTTAACAAAATTACCATCTCATCCATCACCGTCTCACCCATACATCTCACAATTTCTCCATACACATCTCACCCACTACCATCTCACTAGCCACTTCATCTCACAAATTACCAGTAAACTCGGGTATTGAACCATGGAGCTTGTTTCGAAACAGACTGAGAAGGGTCAAGTTCTTGAGCTCGGCAAATGATGCCGGTATTTCGCCAGAAAACATGTCATTTGACAGATCCATAGATTTCAAGCCACATATGAAACTTTTTTCTTGCACGGGATTATTTAATAGGTGATTCAGATGCTTTCACAACCATGGCTGTGGAAGAACCACAATAACTCTGACAATAACCATTTTAGGAAGTACACAAAACTTTTTTCTTTTTTTTACTCGCAAATCATTGCATTTCTAGCAAATCCATCACTGGGTCTAATATGTCTTTGCAGCGATTCTTCTACTAACAGATTCATCCAAATTCCATAAGATACCCACATCTCAAAAAAATTTCATTATAAAAACTTGATACAAAGAGCAAGACAATACCTATTTCCTTGATAACTGTTTCATTGATGTTGCATGCAAAGAAATTCCTACTATTCCATCTGCCTCAAACATACACAATCAAATCAAATAATCTTCAACTCTAAAGTAAGTAGTAACTTGCTAAAAAAATCCAAAATCCAAAATGATGCGCCGAGCCTGGTGCATGCAATACTGATGAATGATGCACGCATGCATAGCATAAGGTATGCTAATTTAGATATGCCCTAATACTAACCATTGAAAGCAGGTAAGTAAAAGGGAGAAAGAAGTGGGGGTTGGAAGACATGCACACACGCACCCACACTTATTACAAATTCGCCCTCTTTCGGAGGAACCAAAAGAATATACAAATTAAATAACCTACAAACTAATTAATTATTACAGACCACCTAACTAGTAGAAAGCAATAAACAACCTCAGGAAGAGGGTCCGATGCATGCGTGCTTAGGTTTGCTCGAAAATCCATCGCCATGCACAAGCTGCCTCTGTTTTCCCTACTCTGCTCCTCTGAAAATTGTACAAGTCCCAAAGTCACTCCATGGACACTGTGGAACACCACCGGCCAAAGGGAATCATCACCGGCCATTGGTAATGGTCATCGACCATTGATTGATCTCTCGGCCATCCATATTTGGTCGGTCGGCACTAAGGATGGTCGGCCGGCCAAAGCTTCCTGCAAAAACCTGTTTTGACAGCAGCAGAGGGCAAAACATGGCATGGTAATGCATTTCAAGCAATGTTTGCACCAACCACACTCCTTATCATGTTTATGACTCAAAGGAGGATGGTGCTTGACCCTCAGACCACCAATCGCGCATTTCAATGCGTGATGGCCAAAGAGGCCAAGTTGTGCATTTTGATTTCAAATGAAATGCAAACAAACACATAAGGCCCAACCTGTATCACTTGATCAAGAGACAAGGCATGCATGCTCAATGCAATGCAACCTAGGCATGTGAACTAAGCATGCAATATGAACATGAGGGCAAGCATGCAAACATGAACATGGGGGAAGCATGCAACACAACGCAATATAGCTAAGCATGTGTCAACAATGCAAGTAATGAGCATGCAAACATTATGCAACCGAAGCATGCAAGCCTGTAGCAATGTGATCACATTTGAACAACATGCGAAAGGTGGACTTAGACCAATATGGACAAGCCTCGGCCATGTCTAAATAGGAAGCCATAATGCTATGGAATGGAGGCAAATACACACACAAACAATGCATGCAAACATGGCCCAACACTTAAGCATTAAAGAGCATCTTTTAAGCACACTTAAAAGAGGATAATCATAGACAAATGGCATGCACATCAAACTCTGAAAATCATGTTAAGATGATACCAAATCCACCTACCAATGCAAGCAAGGCATGCAACCAAATCCAAGGACTTAAACTATGGTCATGTGACACATGAAGCAAATGACCAAAGTGAGCTAAAACAGTCCTAAGTCATGCAAAATCAAGCCCCAAAAACCACTTAGATGACATCTAAATGACCTAATTCTCAAGGCATGCAAAAGGGACCAAACATGGAGCATGAGACACCAACCTCTTAAAGCATTAAAGGAGCATCAAATGCAAGCATACAGGCATGCCATAAGGACTGAAATGATGTGGCAAGTGGTTCCAAACCACGGAAATAATGCAAATAGAGCATGCTAGAGGGTCCAACACTCAAGGTCTACAAGGGAGATTGCATGGTAGCTATACAAAGCAAAGCATGGATGACCCAAATGACCCAAAACATTCCTCAAGCACATCAAAACAAGCCTAAAAGCTTCACAAAACTAAGCCAAAAACATGCTAGAGACGAGGCTCAAAGCATAAAGCATGTTAAGGCAAATCATGGCATTACAAGACAAGTATGCAAAGAAAGCATGGTGTGTCTAAACCAAGTAAAAAAAGTGCTATATCATGGCAAAATAAGCACAAATAACACTTAAGACATGGCTAACATGAACTCAAGAATGGTGCTCACACATGAGGCTAAAATGACAAGTTTTGAAGACAACAAGGAGAGGGGATGGCCCTCTCCTTCTTAGGACCTTAAGACACCATCCTCACCACTGAAATCCCTCAAGATTTCAGTGGTGAGGAGGCCCAAACAAGGTGGTCCCCAAGCTCACCAAAAATGGCACAAAATGGGGCCAACAAGGCCTAAGAGGGGGTAAACGACCCCAAACACAAAAGTGATCTTAAAAAAACTTCAAAAGCAGCTCAAAATAAGACTTTTTCAGTTTATGGAAAAGCCCAAATATGCTTTCAAGTAAGGCTAAAAGTGTGTACAAAAACGGGGAATAAAGAGGGAAAAGGAGTTACCTTTGTAGCCAAAAGGGGACAGCAGCCTCTTGGTCCAAAAAAACAGTCCCTTAGCCTCTGAAAATGGCCTCCAAACTCCTTAGGTTGATGATGGAGGTGTTGTGCTAGGAGGTGTAGTTCAAATGGCCAAGAACTAGACCATTTTGCACCCTCTAACCCACACAAATGTAGAGAGAGAGGGAGATATAGAGAAAGAGTGATATATATATTATATATATCGGATTTTCTAACCGTTGAAATGGGAGGAGAGGCCCTCTATTTATAGAGCAAGGCAAAAGGCCTAAGCTTCTTGGAGAAGCTAAGGCAAAAGTGTCAAAGGGGCAAGCTTCTAAGGGAAGCTAAGTCAAAAAGTGCAAGCTTCTCTTGGAAGCTTAGAAGGGTTCAAGCTTCTTAGAGAAGCTAAAACAAAGGTTGAAGCTTCTTGGAGAAGCTAGAGGAAAATGTGCAAAAGGTGCAAGCTTCTCTTGGAAGCTTAGAAGGGTTCAAGCTTCTTGGAGAAGCTAAAATAAAGGTTCAAGCTTCTTGGAGAAGCTAAAACAAAGGTTCAAAAAGTTCAAGCTAAAACCAAGGGTTCAAAAGTTTCCTCAAGAAGCTAAAACCAAGGGTTCATAAGGTTCAAGCTTCCACAAAAAGCTAAAACCAAGGGTTCAAAAGATTCAAGTTTCCTCAAGAAGCTAAAACCAAGGGTTCAAAAGGTTCAAGCTTCCTCAAGAAGCTAAAACCAATGGTTCAAAAGGTTCAAACCCCTCAAGAAAAGGTCTCGGCCAGAAAAAGTGGCCAATCGGCCAACGAAGTTGGCTGACCGACCACAAAAGGTGCCGACTGACCATCAAAGGCGCCGACCGGCCATCACCAATGGCCGGTGAAAAGAAAACAGCGCCGGTGGACCCAAGCCATGGCCGGTGGGTTTAGGGAATGGAAAACAAATCATTCTCTACCCTCCAAAGCAAAAACCAACAAGTGTTTGGTCCAACCAAGCACAAAACAGTCAAGCTGAGAAATCCTGAGGCAAGGCGCATAGCCGAGACCTCTGAGAACTCAGGATGAACACGAACATGGGTAATCATCGAGTGTTCAAACGATGACGTCCAAGTCTCGAGGACGGTCAAAAATGGGGTGTCTACACAAACCCGACCAAAAACTTATGAAGATGCTGAAACTTGGAAGCTGAAGAATGGCCAAGCCTTTTGTCACGACCCAAACCCGCCCCTAAAAGTTTGGTCCATGACCGGCCTGTACGTAGGCCTCAAAACAGAAATTTTAGAATAATATTTAATCACATACGGGGCCTTAAGCGGAAGCAATATCAATAAAAGACAACATCCATTGAGCTTGTGCATACATGATGGCTTAAGTAATTTAGCAGTTAAATACATTCGCATAGTTACATATACAATCACAGAATTATGCAGACCTCACACACACTTAAATAAAACTCCAGAAATTACATAACTCCCAATAATCAAAATTAAGGGCTCAACACGGAGGCGTACCCCAGGCGGCTTGGCAAACAGGTTGACCTCAATACAATTCTGGTGCCAATCCCCGATGGCTCACCTACATAAACATACATAAAAACAGAGTGAGCAAGGCTCAGTGAACAATAGTACTTGAATGCGTTAATACTCAATTAAACTTGTAACATATATAAAAGCGTAAGTAATGCAGAAATCATGTAATTAGTCTGATTCCGTAAATCATTTGCAGAACGACTTTGTCGGTTCACAACTTCACAATTTGGCCCTTGGCCTGATGGGTTCACATATTCACAAATTAGCCTTTGGCTTTATAGATTCATAATTGAGGTTCATGACTTCACAAATTGGTCCTTGGCCTCTTGGATTCGTAGTTTCACAAGTTGGCCCTCGGCCCCGTGGATTCATATTTCACAAGTTGGCCCTCGTCCTCATAGCTTCATATTTCACAAGTGGCCCTCGGCCTCATAGATTCATATTTCACAAGTGGCCCTCGGCCTCACAGATTCATATTTCACAAGTGGCCTTCATATTTCACAAGTGGCCCTCGGCCTCATAGATTCATATTTCACAAGTTCTTTTGATGTTTCCATAATTTCACAATGTTTCTCACATAGTATACATGTCAACATAATTTTTACGAAGAATATAACGTCAATAACAATAATTATTAACGGTTAAAGGTACATCGAAGTACTAACAGAACAATTTATATCATGTCATGGCATAAACATATCGATTAAACAGAACAAAATATCCCTAGGTCCATAAAAATATAATCCATAACAGTGTTCATAAGATACCTCATGTCTCCTCGCAATTCAACATAATTATCTTATATGTATCAGAACATTAACAATACTCATCGACAGAAGTCACAGGTATCATTATTGTACGATCAGTAGGGACAGAATAATTCACCTTATAACGCAAGTCACATGATAAAGGTATTGATTTCCAGTTCCTTCCCCAGTAGTCATTAATGTATAAAACACCCTGTAGCTTTATTTGTTTATTATTTCCGGTGATCATATTAGGCAAACATCTATGTCATAAGGCATGTATTGCAACATATAGACTATAGAAGTCCCTGGTAGGACCTTCAGAATCTCATATTTCCGGTAAGCGGGATTTTGCATTCTGAATTCATTTCCAAACAACGTAAACGTTAACGTAATTACTTGCAAAGAACAGAGTGTTAATAATAAGAATCATTAACGGTCCTAAAAGTATAATTATAGTACTACTACTTACAGTGGTAGGTCTCTGATGGCGGTGGAACGATGTCCTCGTCTTGACCTACAAACACAATATACATAACAAAATATGAGAATAAAACCAATCTCTTTCTTATTCTTTAATCAATAGCCATGGTGGTTCTAGACTCATTGGTCCTCCCAAGGTTATAACCCATGCCTCATAAGATAGGAGGAATCGATAGGACAAAGGTTCAGACGAAGAAACGGTACAAACCGGTAAACAGAGAGTGAGCAGTCGTCACTAATTTTGGCATAACTATTTCTGTATTTAAAATTTGGGAGTGAGACTACAACCATTAGAAACTAGACTTCTGGGGCTTGATTTTAGGCTCAAGAATCACTCAAAACGGAGTTCGGATGCAAAAGATATGCTTGTTAAAAGTTACTCAGTGTATGCTGAAACAGGGGTGGCCGCTTGTGCGCCCACTTTGGCCGCTCGTGCGGCCCAATTCCGCTCAAGCGGAAGAACCTGGCCGCTCGAGCGCCCAAAAACAGAATGAAAACCCCTTTTTTCTTCTTCATGTCCGCTCATGCGGTGCCCGTGGCCGCTCGTGCGGTCTGGGCAAAAAAACATCAGTCCGAAAATGGTTTTGCTCCAACAATTAATATTTTCATTTTTTAAGCTTGATTCCAAGTCTAATTACTCAAAAACATGTAGAATTCCTCCCAAAACATAACAACCTAACATCATTCAAATAGAATTCCATCTTAATTACACCAATCTTGCTCAAAGTCAAACTTCAATCACATCTTTTCTATACATTCAAACTTCTACAACATGTGCCCCAAATCATGTAAATACATCTTACACATAGGTGATTCACATACCAAACCTTATTATTCCATGAATCATTCTTAGGATTGAACTCAACTCGAGGTTCAATTTCTTGAATTCAACCCAATCCATTCATAACCCAACATACTTGTTCATTTACATATGAAATTCCCAAATTAAACCTTGATTGATGGATTCTCTACAAGGTTAGTAGTTAAAGCCACATACCTTACCCAAATCTTTGTTCTTCCCTTAATCTCTTCAATTTTCCCAAGCTTTTGGTTGATCTTCTTCCTCTATCTCCTATCTTCTTCAATCATCTTCAAGCTTCTAAGGATGTCAACTTCAAGCTTCCATGGATGTTGAGTTTCCTTAGGGAGAAGTTTTGCCTCTTCTCTCTCTCCCTCTCTCTCTCTCACGGTTTCCTCTTCCCCTCCTTAGATATTTTGCTTTTTTTTTTTTGACTTCAAAAGATGAGTTCACTACTCAAATAACTCATACACACCCAAATATATAATTATATAAGCTTCATCACAAATAAGGAGGGCCCAAACACGTCTTTACGAATCGCACAAAATTAAATTTCAGTTAAAGTTCCCAGGTGACTCTAAAAATTGCGCTGATCACAAATATGTCCCCTGCTCCGGTTTCTGAAGCCTCTAGGGCCTTCAATTTGCAGTATAAAGTTTAACCACCCAAACGTGCATTAACGAATCAGACAATTTAGATTTCCAATTAATTTTCCCAAATAGTTCTAAAAATTTCCATTAACATACCCAAGTACTCAATTTTGATTTCTGAACCCATAAAGGTCGGTGATTCTAATTTTAAATCCGTAACTCAATAGATAATTCTTCAATTCTAATAGATTTAATTAAATTAAAACACATCATCTCATAGTTAAATAAAGATGATTTCTTATACGCATTTTGGGGTCATTACACCTTTGATGCCAAAGCATGAATGAATCTGGAGAAGCAGTGGTGTTGTGAAATGCTTGTGGTGAAGAATGCAAAGGAAAATGATAAAGACCATGCGTATGGAAGCCTTTACGGAGTGTAGCTTTGGTATTGTTGTCCTGAATGGAAACGACAGAATTATTAAAAGTAATAGAACAATTATTGTCTTTGGCTAATTGCTGAACGGAAATAAGATTAGAAGAAAAAGAAGGGACATGTAGCACTCTTTTGAGTTTGATAGAATGATGTGGAGTAGGTAAAAGACCTGAACCAGTATGATGGATAGGTAGAGAAGAGCCATAAGCCACAGTGACTTTCTCAAAACCAGTGTAAGGTTGCTAGGTAGTCAAATTACCAAGATCATTAGTAATATGATCTGTGGCAGCAGAGTCAAGATACCAAGGCTGAAGAGAACAATTCTGGGAAGCAACTTCAGAGGTAGATGTAGTGTAAGCTTTAGAACCAGATGATGCAGGGAAATGCTATGGAAAAGACTGATTTGACTATTGAAAATGAGGATCCATACGATGCCAACACTCAAATGCAGAGTGATTTGGCTTGCCACAAATCTGACAAACTGAACCAAAAGTAGATCGAATTTGATTGTGATTTTTGCATTGATACCTTCCTCTAGAAGAAGAAGAATATCTACCACCAGACCTATTCCTCCTATAATTACCTCGAGAATCTCCTCTGTAGTTAGATCTGCCATGATGATATGTAGAAAAACCTTTTGAAGAAGAAGTATTATCTTTCATAACAGCATAGGCCAGAGAAAGCTCAGAAGAAGATTTTTCTTCTCTTCAATATGTAAAGCTTCAGAACACAATAAAGAAGATAATTCATACATAGTAATCCCTTTAGAATGAGTTCTAATAGTAGTTTTAAAAGCATTGTATTCACTTGGCAATCCATTCAATGTGATGAGAACTATATCTTCATCATCAACTGAAGCTGAGGCAAGATGCAATTGATCAACCAATTCTTTGATATGACTCAAGTAGAGTTCCAGAGACTTAGTTTTCTTAGAAATTGAATTCAGATTATTCTTCAATTGATGGATATGAGATCTAGAAAGAGACGTAAAACGCTTATTCAGAGTTAGCCATACTTCAGAGCTAGTTTTGAGATGAAGTACCGAAGTGAAAATCGATGGTGAGAGAGTAGCAGTGGCACAACTGAGAAGATGATTAATCATCTTCCATTTAGAAAATTCAGGATTAGGTATCTCTTTTCCAGTTGAATCAAGAACAAAAGGACAAGGACATGAAGACGATCCATCAAGAATATCAGGAAGATCAGCTGCTCTGAGTATATTCTGTAACTGTGTTTTCCAGATTATGAAATTTGTTGAGTCAAGCTTTAGGTGGTGCCGTTGAAAACGCCATGGATGACATCTCTGAAGCTCGCTAGAGCAGGCACTGCTCTGATACCATGATGAATTTCAGAGAATGAAATGAATTTTCTATATTATACTTCCATCGTATCTTTACAATGATAGATTACATTGATATTTATATACATTCATAACCATCTAATCTAACTCTAGTTCTAACTAATTCTAAACTCAACATACTCTAACTACAGCTAGTTACAACCACTAACTAATGCAGTTATTATTCTGTTACACTGGATGAGCTGGCACTGCTTGTAGTGGACTGATTTGCTGCGGCTTGCTCTGCTCTGGTTGCTCTGATTTGTTTGATATCCTATCAGATCCAAGAGTGCAGCAAGCTTGCCGATTGCACTTACCATAAACACTTGCGGCAAAGGCCACGGCGTGTCAAAGCCATACACTAGGCGAAGGAATAGAAGATGACAAGCATCTCAATATGTACTGACTCTCAAGTTTTAGTGGATGTGTTATGTCATAAAATCCGGCATGTTTTGTCCTCTACTACTACTATAGAGAACATATGGTCATGTTGTAAGCTTTTTAATTTTCTTAGTATGCCTAAAGTTAGTCAGACAATGGTCAAGCCAGCGCATGACTTGACTCGATCTGTAAATAACTTTTCTATTTAATATTTCAATAAAATGGTGTCTATTATTGCTTTCTCATATATATATATATATATATAATTAGGGAAGAGGGTTTTTGAATTTATTCTAGAGACAATTGTCCTATTAGGACATTTTAATGGTCATGATTTATTTATGTATTTAGATGGACAGCTGAGATGACCCCCTTAACTTTCTCCTACATCCCACCCACCTCCTTTTTCCTATTTTTTTTGTCACCCAACTTCCCTCCTTTGCCTGTGAGAACCCAAATAAACATACA